>CM042671.1:50728233-50969655 GCA_023638005.1 Forsythia suspensa
AGTCGTCCCCAACTACAAATATGTGTTACATAGTTATAAGTGCAGCATGAGGAACAAAAGAGAGTGGCAGAAAGGAACCAAGATGCACCTGGCTCGTGGTTGTTCCAACAGCCAATAGAACAATTGCTATCCACTGTAAATTAGAGAGCTTCCTCTTCAAAAACAGCCTAAATAAAGAAATCCAAGTTCATTCAATTATATCCTATGAAGATCAACATTCAAGAGCAATAGCTATCATTCAAACAAGAAAATAATCATTTTTAAACATATGATCTGTGGATTTAAAGTGAACCAAAGAACAATAAGAAGAGAAGTGCTCAACCTGAATAATATGCCAGTTGTAACAATCTTCAAGTTGCCCATAATCTGATACGTAGATGTATCCACATATGTCAATGTAGCGAACTGAACATTGTTGTGAATGAGATAAATGATGGATGGGATTGGGTATAATCGAACACTCTTCCATTCCGTGGTCATTTTGGGAGGAGGTGACCTCTGACACTCTCTCCATAACAGAACAGCAGACACAATAAGCTGCATTTAATAAAAACTCATCAATACCAATCTATCCCAAAAAATTACTGCAGAAAAAGGTTAACTCTAGACCAACAAAACTTAATAACTTATAGAGCCAAAAATTTTGTTTGTGAAAAGTTTGTTCACTCGTTACGAAAAACAAATGTAAGTCTTCTTCACATTTCCAAAAAATGGGACTTTAAATCCTAATTTCAATCTAAAAATTGTTTTCAGAGGGCTTTTTTTCTTCTACAATACAGTACTATCTACTACATACAAAACCTAAATATTGCAATCAATAAATGAAAACAATTATACTGCATTTGGAAATTAAATATAACTGATAAATCAAACAAGATTTAAAATGCAATAAATACATTAACCTTAAAAACTTCAGCAAGAAAAGGCACAGTGGCATAGTCATATTTGTATCTCCCATTACTCTGTGATAATGTTGTCAATATTCCCTGCCACAAAACAGCAAATTCAAAACTCATTTTCTCCCAAGATCAGTCTCGCACACAAAAAAAAAAAAAGAAAAGAAACCCGCATTTATACAGATCAGATTGAAATATAAGCTAATAAATAATTCAAAAAGAAGAAGAAGAACCTGAGAGCTCGTCAGAATGGTGAGAAGTGAAGCGACGACGTACCACTGCATCTTCTCCTTGCTCCCACTTCTACTGTATGTTGCACTGCAAAATTAACAACAGAGTAGTTCCTTGATCTTCAGCGATTTTCGATTGTGCCCTAATATTTTGGTTATTCGATTTACACCCCAATTCTTTTGGTTATTTAGAATAAAAATTCCATCGTCATCAAACTTTTCAAGACAATTCACTTCACTTACTAAACCTTTCTTCTAAAATGGTTTATAAAAAAGATACTAAGCTTAGGAAGTTGTTTTAATGATGTCGCTAACTACATAGTCATTAGTCCGTTTAACAATAATAGTGATATGTCTGATAGCTTTCAGAACGTGTTATAGTCATTAAATTTGTTTTTGCATAAAAGATACTGAACTTACAAATTTGTTTCAATTTATTCACTAATTATATATTCATCAAGACTGTATGAAGTTTTATCCGCTACGAGAAGAAAAAAGTATGTTCGTGTGTCACTGCGTCTTCAATTTCATCTCTTCCAAAATTTACAGTTTAATCATTTTCTTCAACTGACTATCTTCAAAACATGCTCATCTTCTTAATCCATCCCCTTCAATCGATCATTTTCCTCTATCGATCATCTCCAAAAATTTGTTCATCGACTCAATTCATTATCATAATAGAGTATACGGTCGAATTCCATTGCAAAAGAAGCAATATACTAGTTAAGTCTATTTAACAAATATAGTAAAATGTTGACAGTGAGACTTACGTGGCAAATCAAATTGATAAATTGGCCAGAAATCTGTCAAATCAAGCAAAAACATTAAATTTACTTATGAGCATTAACACTAGAAAAAGGTTCAGTGACAAGTTGACACATTTTGAAAGTTTAGTGTCTAACAGATTTTCTAAATTCTAACCCAAATTGGAATTGATGATTTATTTTTCTGATATTTCTTTCTTTTAATGAGTGAAAAATATGATCATTAAAGTGCAATGATTTGATAATGCAATCTCAATAGGCAAAGGATAATTCACAAGGTGCAACCTGTAAATTTCAAGATTCTAACATAGATATTTTGTGTCTTTTAACATAGGATAAAACCATGTCTAATTCACTGAAAAATCATGTTTTGTCCCTAACTCCACTTCCAAAGATGATAGTACCATCAATAGAATTTCAACAGAGTACGCTAATAAAACGTCCTTATACAAGAAATCTCGTATTCAAGTCTTGCTTTTCATGATTTATACACACTTTCTTTTGTCTGACAGTTCTACCAAACCTAAGAAGTTATCCCAGACAGGTACTTGAATGTGACAGTGTCCGCGAGTTTGGCCGTCTATCATCCTCTTTCAGTGTTTAGTCCAAAGACTTCTCCACTTAGCGTTCTTGGTGATGAACCCTGATGTACTTCAGCGACATTGAGTCAAGGATAATGCAAGCTTTCAACTTGATGCCTAGATTGCGAATTCCACTTCAGATGTTGCTATGCAGGGCGATATGGAAGGAGAAACCAAGTACAAGTCAGAGACGACTGCAAATCAGGAAGTGGTGGGCGATGAGAATGTAATAGTCGAGCACTCGATCCCATCACCAACTAAAGGAAAGTTCATGCTCACACCTGAAATAAAAACAAGATGCTGTCATCATGAAAGAAATCATGAGCTGTCAAAGCCTACAAGCATCTTCTACATATTGTCAATTAATTTTCAGTTGGATACATTTTGCTGCAAGAACTCAGTGAAGTCCGAAAGCACGCAATTGAAAGTGTCTTCACTAATGTTATAAACTGTTTGGATATTTTCATGTTTAGCAGCAAACAAGTAGTTATTTACTGTGTCTCCTGCTCTTAAATCTCTCATCGGAAAAGTATAAAAATACTAACCAACATACAAGGGTTTGGGCCATTCCTCTTAATAAAGTCAGACCTTTTAAGATGGAACCCCAAATCTTCGTATAGTCTAAGAACTCATTAAGCTCAAACGAGCATTCCGGTCCATCTGAAGCATAAACGAGCATTCCGATCCAATTCTAAGATCAGTGTGCTCAAACGAGCCACCATCTTGTGATGACATGTTAAGGATATATAAAAATACTAACATATAAGGCTTGAGCCACTCCTTAACAAAGTTGATCTTTTAAGATGGAGTCCCAAGTCAGGATGCACATATTATTTCTGTGTATGCAAAACACAAGCAGCAGAAGACAGCAGGGTCGTGACATTCTCTGAGATTTAGATTTTATTTTCCATCTATCAGGTTAACAACAATTAGTTTTGTAATGGTGAATTACTAGCTTATCAATGAAAAATAATTTGAGGAATTAAGACCTGCATTTATTGATTCATCAGTTCTCTGGGTATTCAGCTGATTTTTACCACCTTTCTTTAATGAGCTAGTTGCCAATGTGCTCTGAGTTCTGATAGCCTCCTCCAAATGGGTCGAGGCAAATTTATTTGGAACGTGCTTTTGGTAAAGCATTTTTCTTCTGTTATTTTCTAAGAATGGATGCATAACATAGTGGAGTTGCACTTCTGCAGATCAAGTAAAGACATTAGTACTGCATAAAAAAGGCAAAGACATTACTGTAGGCACGGAGAACACAACTCCTTAATGTGACTTAACAATGAGTAGACAAGTCCTGGGATGTTTACATTTAAACACAGAGCGATGGATGGAATAATTTTATTTTAGTACAATTTCATGCCTCTACTCAAACTATAATGTTTTAAACCGAAGTTTATATTAGTTTGCTCAAGGGGAAAGTGTCTTTTACTCCAAAATCCTTTGCTTCTCTTTTTCTATGTATATTTTTTGCCAGTAACAGTCATTTGACTAGAATATCTGCAGAAAGTGACCATGGAACTAAGCGAAGATATGTACGTTGTAATAGAAAAAACTTACAAGGAGTCAAGGAATACATTTCGAGGAAGATATGGAGGTTGATTAATCATCTTCTACGTAGATGCAGCAAACCAGATGACTCCCAATAACTGCAAAAAACTTTGTGATCATACCAGTAGAGAAATACAGGAGGAGAAAGCATCCCAAGTGGAATATGAATCATTCCACTTAAAACAGAAGTTCAAAAGGTAATCTAAAGAAGAATCTGACTGTCCACCGGCTTAAGAGATCCAGATTTGCAACCTAGAACAGTCTTTTCTCCTATGCCATGAAATACTTTAAACATCTCCGATACAACTAATAGATGAAAGTGCAGCCCATAAATATGACACCATGAGTAAAACAATGACATGTTTGGTACACAGGATTGGACAGGGAGAACAGTCCAATGGACAAGATTTTAAACCTTTTTTCCTTCATACTACCGAGTACTGTCCAGCACACTCTACCAAACAAACAAGCCATAAATGGCATAGCTTCATTGATGTCCATATCAGATTGCAAAAGCCACAAGTGATCATTTTACATGGATAACATGATCTAGACTATAAGTACTCGTCCCACATTGGCAAAATATGACTTCCCAAACCAGTATTTGAGCTTCAACCGCCTCTCCACTCATCGTCAATTGATATTGATATGCATAATTTACTGGATACAATGATTTATGGATGCGATAAATTGCAGATTGAATGCATACCTTAAACCCCTTATATACCTGGTATGGTAATTTTTATGACAAGAAGCTCTTATCATTTGGAATTTTCTTGCCACTTCCGACACCATCTTGTTGGCATAAATGTTGCTGCTTCTTGAAAAACTTATGGGACATACAATGTTGTTTAAGAACTTCAAAAATCTAGGGTATAAATTATTCGAACCGTGTCTCGGCCAATATAGTTTTTGACAGCCAAAATGGCATATTCTGATTCGTGGAGTATTCAGGACTGCTGGCCTTTGAACTGCGACAGAAGATCATTTCTCGGCTGCAACCAATCCTTGATGATTCTATTTGACTCAAGTCCACCAATTAGAGAGGCAAGACTAAAGACACATCTAATGAAATGAATCTTATTTATAAACTATGAGAAGAATGAACCTTCATACCAAACGCAATATCTTCATACTTCCACTTGAGTTGGCAGCAACAACCATGTTCGATTTTCTTCTCCAACAAACACTTGAAACAAATTGCCCATTACTATCGTTAATCTCGTGTCCAGAAATCGGGTCAATGCTTCCAAATGTGTGAGATGTAATTGGCATTGGCAAAGATCTGTAGTAAGCATAAACCTGAAAGAAAAAGAATCAATCAACCGCTTAAATGAGTTAATAATAAAGGAGGTATACATTCATTTCGGGTGCTCAACACTTTTCATAAAGCTTTGGTGCTAATAATTCAGGTCAAATGGTATGACAATATCTGACAAGCAGATTCACTCATCCACCTACCAGAAGCAAAAGAGAAGACATTTTATTTTTTATATGGGCTTAAAAACACTGTTAGTGGGTCAACTTATGGTGAAGTTTCATAATAGTCAAACTTTATTTTGTTAAAGTAATCACTGTATAAGTGAGAATCATTTTTTATTTCAGTTTGGTCACTGTTAGTTTTCCTAACGGATGTCCGACATGGGAGACAGAAATCTGACGTGGCAGCATCAACACAGAGGTCTTCCATGCCGGACATTCCATTAGAAAAACTAACACATTTTAACTAATGAAAGAAAAAGCAAACTTCAGTGACCACATTGGGATAAAATAAAGCTCAGTGACTAACATGAAACTTTGCTATAACTTGAGTGACTAACGGTTTCATTTACCCTTCTTTATATTGGTTAATGAAGCTAAGTGAATCTCATGAATCCATTCTGCATCAACACTAAGCCTGATATGGTTATCAGTGTTATCTTGCTTCCTTTTTCTATTTATCGCATTGTTTTGTGTTTGCGTATTCAAACAAGTGGAAGGACAGAAATGAACTACATACTTGCATCCATCATTTACGAATTAGACCAACATAAGTACATACCTACATTTTATCAATATATATATATATATATATATATATATAGTTGAAAATACAGTAAAATTACCTCATTAGTTTCAGAACCACATGCTATATATCCATCCAACACCGACAAGCCCACAAAGTTCTGAATAAAAGAGGAAGATAAACAGTCAGAAAAAACACCAACAACCTATATTACTACTACATAGGAAATTAAATAAATATCCAAAGTATACAGAAGTGACCTTCTCGTTAGTATGTCCACTAAAGGTCAATGAGCAAGCATTTGGGGACAACCCCTCTAAGCTGGTTTTCTTGAGGTCCCAGAGCTTTAATGTGTTATCTGTGGATGCTGAAATAAGAGTGTCTGAATCCAAAAACTTCACATAACTGACAGCCTTTCCATGGCCCGTTAATGTGCACCACGGTATTCTAGTGTGCCGCAGATCATAACAAGAGATCTTATAATCAGCGGACCCAAAAGCCAGCAGATGAGAGGAGAAAGAAGAAAACTGAACACAGCAAATATTGGCAGGATTCCAAATTGTGCCCGTTGAATTTCTCTGTGCAATCAAATAAACATTTTCCCCCTCACTATTAAATGAAGTCTCAATGGAGAAACATATTGCACTTGATAGCAGTAGCTTAGTTTAAGCATGAATAAAGACAAGGTTGAACTCAGGATCCGCAGATCAACTATCAGCCACTTCTTGTTAGGATCTGCTTTTCTTCTCTCTCTTTTATTCCCTTTTCTATAGAAACTTAAAGTAAACTTAAATAAAAGGACTAAAAGAAATACATAAGATTTTCTTTATAAAATAATAAAAATTCAACCTTATTTTGTACACATATATTGAAATAGATTGGTTCTACATAACGAAATATATCGAAAATATATAAATGTTGTTTAATAAATTTTTATGAAATAACCCGCAACTGTAACCATCTCCGTACCGAACATCTCGAACGGCTAATTTTCTGAAAAAGTGAAACAAACATAACATGAGATAAAATCTCAGTAAGTGTGCGTAAGTAATTTTCTTTTCTTGTATATGTATTTCAACGGAAATCATACTTGCATAGGGAGACACGAAAATTAGACCGAACTTAGATGGTACCAAATTCTTATGCGTAGCGCTACTAAACTCCAGTCCGTTCTTAACATATCTTGCATAATGTGGACCATAACATAAACATAGCCGTAAAATAACATATAAAAATAATTACTTATAGTCAACATAACAGCACACTTACCTTATGTTTGAAACTTGAAATAAAATAAGATGACTTCAAGAATTTGAAATTCATTTCTTTTTTCTCTTTTATTCCAAGAATAAGAAGAAGATTGTATATTTGTGTGTGTTTTGTTTATATAAGAAGTGGGTATTTATAGAGGATGCTGAGGTTTGCTATGCATGAAAACTTTAAATTTTATTAATTACTTTCCTATATTACATGTATAAATTATTAAGAAAATATAGATTCTTACCTTAAATTATATGCATGATTAAAGACTAATTTAAGCTAATCACATAATCATATGCAATTATATACATATTAGTATCTAATTACATGCATGATTAAAGACTAATTTAAACTAATCACATAATCATATACAGTCATATACATATTAGTATCTAATTACATGCATGATTAAAGATTAATTTAAGCTAATCACATAATCATATGCAGTCATATACATATTAATATATAATTACATGCATGATTAAAAACGATTAAAAACTAATTTAAACTAATCATATAATCATGTGCAATCATATACATATTAGTACCTAATTACATACATGATTAAAAATTAATTTAAGATAATCACATAATCATATGCAGTCATATATATATTAGTATATAATCACTATTCTATCTACAATACATATGCAAGAGAACATTAAATATATATATTCATACATTGAATTATATGCATGATTTAAACTAATCACACAATCATATATGTGTAATACAATCGTATACATATTTACATCTAATAAACTATTTTTATCTACCATATATATGCAATAGGACATTAAACATATCTAAACATATCTATTTTTAGCAAATTATTGGTAGACAAGATTACTGTTCACGACACTATTCACAAAACAAAAACCTACATATATCTGATAATTGCAGTTAGGTCCTCAACTATGAGCAAACCTGTAATTTGGTCCATACACTTTCGTGTTTGTAAAGTTAAATCTTAAATTCTAATTTCAAAAGCTATTAACGAAATTTTATAGTGTTAAAAACTACCCCTCTTTAAAAAAATTATCCTTGAAATTTACCTTAGAACTCTTCCCACTTGCATATATATGGGAGATAAAACAGTGATTAGATACTAATATACATATGATTATGTGATTAGCTTAAATTAGTCTTTAATCATGTATGCATCTAGATACTAATATGTATATGATTGCATATAATTATATGATTAGCTTAAATTAGTCTTTAATCATACATGTAATTAGATACTAATATGTATATAATTACATATGATTATATAATTAGATAATAATATGTATATGATTGCATATGATTATGTAATTAGCTTAAATTAATCTTTAATCATGCATGTAATTTAACATAAGAATCTTTATTTTCCTAATAATATATACACGTAATATAGTAAAATAATTAATAAAATTTAAAGTTCCCATGCATGACAAACCTCAACCTCCCCTATAAATACACACCCCTTATGTAAACAAGAAACACACAAATACACAATCTTCTCCTTAGAATAAAAGAGAAAAAAGAAAGGAATTTCAAATTTTTGAAGTGATCTTACTTTATTTCAAGTTTCAAGCATAAGATAAGTGTGCTGGTTATGTTGACTATGAGTAATTCTTTTAATATGTTATTTCACGGCTATGTTTATGTTATGGTCCACATTATGCAAGATATGTTAGGAAAGGACCGGAGTTTAGTAGCGCTACGTATGGGAATTTGGTACCATCTAAGTTCGGTCTAATTTTCGTCTCCCTATGCAAGTATGATTTTCTGTTGAAATACATATACAAGAAAAAAAAATTACTCACGCATACTTATTGAGATCTTATCTCACGTTATGTTTGTTTTACCTTTTCAGAAAATTAGCCATTCGAGGTGGTCGGTACGGAGATGGTTATAGTTGTAGGTTATTTCATAAAACTTTATGAAACAACATTTATATATTTTCGATTTATTTTGTTATGTAGAACCAATCTATTTCAATATATGTGTAAAGAATAAAGTTGAATTTTCAATTTTCCTTTTCAATCCTTTTATTTAAGTTTACTTTAAATTTTAGTGACATTCAGATCATTAAAGATTCGGGTTGTCACATTTTGTAACGACCGAGATCCCTCTAGTCGGGATCTTACCCCAACCGATACTCAACTATACTGTCCGTTTTGGAAGGACCGGAGCCCTTCTTACCCCCTCACGAATTTCTTTCGCGTCTGATCTGCCCAATTGGTACCACTATTCAACTTAAGTGCCTCATAAGAAGAGGTCTTGGATTCGAATCACTGGAAATACGAAAGAAATCCGTGATGGGGTAGGATGGGCTCCGACCCTCCCAAAGCAGACAGTGTGGATGAGTATTGACTAGGAATAAGATCCCGACTAGAAGGATTCCGGTTGTTACACTCTTCTTCTTGAGACATGTGGACCTCTAAGGTTCTCAATGTTAATTGTAAAGATCCGACCTCACTTTCGTGAAGCTTGAAATTTGTTTATCGGTTCAATGTGAATAGCTCGTGAAAGAGAACGGAACACATAAATTCATCTCTAACCATGTTACACTATCTCTGACCATAATTATGAATAAATTTCATCAAGCGGTATACGAATGGGTACAAGAGATTGTACCTCATTGATGCTCCATAGTCTAATTGAACAATCGTCACTCCCACTTGCAAACTTAATTGGATCTAATTGGGAGAAGTCAACGGACCAAGCCCTCTTTTGGTGCTCCATGTATTGGGTGAGTCCTTGTCCAGTTCTTGCATCCCATACCTTAAAAAGTTTCAGACATACAGCATTATAGATGTAATAATGATAAAAGAATTATCAACAGAACAATCATGTCCTACTAAATATAATATTTGTAAAAAAAATGGGAAAGTAGAACTCGAAAATAGAAGAATGGGCACAGAATCAAGACGGGCAAGACAGATACGCATTGCCAACACAAAGATGTTGAAGAAGTTGGATACCACGTACTAATAGATGATCATATCTATGTTTTGTGCACATAACAAAGTTCATATGCATCATTAAGAAATTTAAAGGAATTCATAAGCATTATTGGTCAATTTTTTCCTGATGAACAAAGCAATTTATTTAATAAGAGAAACTGAAAATATTAGTGCTCCTGGCTCCAGATGAGAGCAAAAACTGCATCCACAGTACAGAAAGAGAATCAAACTTATAGATGTGTTGATGGAGGCAAAGAAACTCTCTAATAAACTCAGCTGAAGGTAATCCTGTCCAATCGACATAACGGTCTTGAGGGGTGAAGATTAAAGATGAGGGAATATTTAAAAGAGATTCTATCTGTGCTTCGCTACTAAATTAGATAGAAAAACAAAGAAATTATTTCCATACAGTTACCCGAAATATCAATATGTATAGCAGTACTGCAGTAGCTCATACATTTAGGAGCATTCAGTTGTGAGAAGAGTCCTGAATACATACCTGCACTAGACCATCGTAATCAGCAGACGCCAAATAACTATTGATGTAGTTATTCCAACAAACACAACTAAACTTAGATTTATTTGGCATTTCGATCACTGGATACTGAACATCAACGGAGTCATTCAAAAGGGAACTGAACTCAAAAATTTTGATTTTCTTTGAGACTCCAGCAGTAGCAATGTAGTTCTCTTCATGATCAAAACTCAATGAGCATATCACGTTGCTTGAATTGAGAATATCAAAATTTTGTAACGTCCCACAGACCTCAAACTTACTGTTGCGAGCAACCTTACAAATACCTTCAAAGAAGGCTCCAACTCGATCGACAGACTTCTCTTCCATCTTTGGCTCCTGGTATTGAGTTAGAACCCGACTCCTCAATATGTCCTTGTCTGATCGATCCATTGCAGAAATTTCCGGAATATGGACTTGTGATCTCATACAGAAGTAAGCATCTTCAAGCTCACTGATATTGCTCGTCAACTTTGCCCCGAACAAATTTGTCCTAGAAAATGAATCATTATCTTTAAGAAAAGGCTCCTGTCTTGAATCATCTCCATCAATCCTGTCTGAAGATTTTCTAAAAGCATGCCTTCCCTCAACCTTCTTGATATCAGCTTCCAAGAATTCTATATTTTCCAACAACTTGGAGACCTTATTCTGCTTTTGTTCCTTCAATGAAACTAGAAAATAAAGTAAAAGATCGGACTCGATATCATCAGCCTTGTTAGCATATGATGGCTCGCCAGCTCCTAGAGTCATCTTTTCAGATCCATAAATTATCTCAGAGTTTAGAATTTCCCTGTCAGTCAAATATGCAGCATAGCAACTGAGGTATCAGTAGCCAAGGAGATAGATTCATAATTTTCCAATTGAAAAAAGGGTTCAAATCATCAAGGAAAAATTGCACTCTTGGTCCCCAACCTATTGCTCGACTAGCAAGTTGGTCCTCAATCTTCCATTATGGTTGCACAATCAGTTCTCAATCACGAAAACACATCCAAATCTCCCTTAAATCGTCGTGCGACCCTCGCATTTTCAACTTCATAAAGCTAAATTTTGTTTCCCAATTTGGGTTGGAGCCAACAAATTTGAAGTGAGGCATGTTTCCATGGTGGGTAACTACAATAAAAGACTGAGAACCACTAGCTCCTTTTTGAAGGTGCTACTCGGCAATAGGTTGGGGGACCAATGCTACAATTTTCCCAATCATCAATGTATCTTGACCTCGTAGAGGTTTCAGAAGTGACTATGATCGCGAAGGAGAAAGCCTTCTAGTAGACCTTAGAATCCTTGACCAATAATAAGTATGGGTAAGATATGACACGTGAACGTCATTAACCTCCACTCAGAAAGCATACTCTGATTTTGTGATTTTGTTAACCTCCACTCAATACGCATTACTATTTTTGTAAGCATATAATGATTAATTAATCTAATATTTATGCTATTCGTATATAAGATTATCATCTTTCTATTCGGTATTGTTTTTCTTTCTTGGTGTCTTTGAAGAAAAATAAGTGTGGACATATAGTTGTGACCACTGTTGTTTGATAATATCTATAATTGTGCATTCTTGGCTACGGTGTAGGTGTCTTGGCGTTTCACTATTATGATAAAAGTTACAATCTATCAAGCTACAAGAAGTAAAACAAGTAAAACAGATTTAGTGATTCAAGAAAATGTACCTGGTTGTTGGACGGGAAGAAGGTTCAGGATGCAGCAGCAAAAAACAGAAGGCAGCTTCCTTTGGACTTTCAGAAAGAAAATTAGAAGGTAGAATCCTACGGCGCAAATCCAGCATTGCCGCAGAATGTGCTTGTACTGATACAAAATGCCAAAGCAACTGATGGATACCATTAGCATCAGTGCAAAACTACATATTTTTTTTTTCTTACGTTTTTTCTATCAAATTCAATGACTTAAAGGCATAAGATGACCTAAAACACACACATGTACACAAGTGCCTGTGTTTGAAGTTATTCATGTTGTGTGGGTTCCAAGATTAGTTTTCTTTTTCCCTTCTTTCCTCTCTTTGTTTTCTTTCGATGAAGATGTTCTCTATTGTTAATTTTCAGTTGTCATCTCAAATTATAAACAGCCATTAAACAAAGCATTACATATTCCATTGTGTGATACTCAACTGATTCTTTTCAAACATATAAATTTGTGCCATGCCAAAGTTTGCACGATAAGTAACATTTGTCATGTCATTTCTATATAAAAAAAAAAGAACAACAAGAAACCTGATCTGAAACATTCACAATTACCCTAACACTAACAGTTATAAAGCAGAATAAAAACTCGCGTGTTTTGAAAGGAAGGGAAGACTTAGTTTTCATATTGAGATTAGATCATACTGGGAATTTAAGTAGAGACTTAAGGCACAAAAAGCTTAGATAAATCAACAATAACATCCTCACCTCAAATAGCAAAAGACCAAGACTGTAGATATTTGATTGAAGATCTATATTACCAAGCTCCTCTGGACAAGTATACCACTCCTTTTCCAACTGAGCAGCATCAAATGCCAACCCGACCTGCCCCTGGCTAGATGTGCCTTCACGAGTAAAATTGTTTTGAACCTTGCACTCAGGGTGGTTAGAATTTTCCATATCACCGACACCAGTTCTAATGTGATTAGAATCTTTGTCATTGAGACCATATCTGGAAATGAGTTGAGGCCCTTGCCTTATCAATTTGTCCTCACGTAGCTTTTGCTGCTTTATACCAAAATTTCCATGAGGAGACATTTCCTGTTCAAAATGTCTCTTCTTTGTAATATCCTGATCCACCACATTCATTGACGAACCAATGTATTTAACATCATCAGGTGTCAAAAACTTGAAAGAAGATGGACAGATATCCAATAAGACAAAGCCTTGAGAGTGTGCAATATCCACTGTATGCACAATCTGCCTAAACAAACGCAGTCTGTAACTTTTGTTTATCTCAGAACCCCCATATTTTAGCCATTCTCTCAAGGTAATCCCAAAATGAGGCAATTCAAGTCCTTTCCCAGCATTATCATGAGAATGAACCTGATGAGAGAGGGAATTTAAATTCAACATCGTATCTGATGCTTTTCTACTTGAGGAAGTCTCCTTGTCTTTATTCTGACCCACTCTAGCTGTATGAAGTTCAGAACGAACTCCAGAGCTTTTATTTGGAACTCTCTTGCCTACGGACACCATCGACTGCCTACAGAAAAACTGAGAAAAACTCGATGCAGATAAAACTTTAGACCGATCATAACCAAGAGGCAGTGTACTGGAGGATTTTTTGCCATGGCCATCAGTCAAATGGGAAGATATTGTACTGAAATCTTTGTCATTTTGCCTACTTGATAAAGGTTTCGACTCATGGAAGCTCGAACTTGTTCTCTGCAAATCTTCCCTAGAAATCAATGCCAACGGATCCTTATTACGGGAAATCAAATCTCTATCTATGATTATATCGTTAGGCCCATGCGCTCCCAATTGATGCAAATATCTTCCCTTATGGTTAACTCCTTCTCTAGTGGTTGAGCAGCTAACAGAAGATGAGTTAGAAGATCCATAACCATAATTTTTCACAGTCAATTCTTCGAGCAAAAGACCATCATTGACAGGAGTGAGACTTGTAGAAGGATGCACAGAATCAGCCAAATACATTTCGCCTCTATTCAAAGCATCACCTTCCAACGAACCCAAATTGGCACGGGTTGAACTTCCTAGCCACTCACTGCTGGTAGACACACAAAATGCTGCTGAGGCAACCATACTACGACCCTCTAGTCCGATAGGATTGGTAGGAATGGTACCATCTATCCTCACGAGTTCTTCACTTGTAACTATATCACTTTCATCAATTTCCTTAGTTGAATGCTCCATTATAAACCAAAGATTCTTTCAAGAAGAAAGAGGATTTCTGCAAACCCAAAATTCGAGCTTAGCAAGAAATATAGAGATAGATAAAGTAAAAATGTGGCCACGGGTCGACATGTTTATCACATTTACACGAAGTAAGTGAGTTCTAAATCTATGCATTATATAATACTGTGTTTGGTGGTGCTGGTGCTGAAATTATTTTTTAAATGCTTATAATAAGTGGGTTGTATAAAATGTGTGGATAATAAGTATGTAGTAAGATGTGAATCCTACGAAATGTGTGTTCATAGGGGGAAAAAATTATGTTTGACTGGGTGAAATTATAATTTAAGCAATGGCAAACAAGCACTTTCCATTCTCTCCCATGAACATAAAGCTCACATTCTTGTGAACGCTCACATAAAGAAAAGAGAACTAATCTGCATATCCAATATCCCTTTTTAGGGAGGAAAAGGTCAAATTTGCCTAAACTAATATTAATCCATACGTGAAAAAAGAATCAAAACTACATATAAAAGACGCGGCAGCAAGTCAATGATATCAAGATCAAACAATAGTAAATCTCACCACTTTGAAAATTCATTTGCCAAGAATATACACTACAAAATCAAGATTCCACCCAATAAAACAAAGACATTATCAAACTCAATCCATGGATCCCCTTTGAAGTGTAAATCTAAATGCAAATAAACTTGTACTCATTTTCTACAGATCCAGTGAACCCCAACACAAGTTCCTAATTTTACATACATTATCCAACTGCTACAAGAAGTAGCACAGAAAGCCACAAAAACTTGGAGAAAAAAAGAAAAAATAACATATTACCATATCAATCCTACGTTATAACAGTAAAATCAGTCTTACCAGAGGCCCTGATTTCACAGCAACTTTTCTTGGAGCAGTATTTCTGCCACACACTCGTCGATTAGATATTCTTCAGTTGAAATTAATAAAAAGGTGTTTCCTTTCGAGATAGTAAGAGCATCTCCAATGCAACACTGTCAAAGCAAAAAAAATATGCCAAATCATCAAAATAGACAATGTCTACATATTTTCTTCTCCAATGCATTATGTCTTCAACCATGTTATGCTGACATGGCAAAAATTAATTACAAACACTGTCAAAGCCACTGTTTACATCTAGAAGTTCTGTCTAACATGCTGACTCAGCAATTGTGAAGAAAATTAAAGCCAACTTGCTGCAACTTCAAATGTAAAATTAATTTTTTTTTATACTAATACGAATTCAAGAAAATGGCAGGCAATCTCAAGTGCAAGAATGTGGTTTCTGATGAGAGCATCAAAGATGTAAAGAAGCTTTCATTGGAAAAATTAAATCTGGTTCGTAAAAAGAAACTTGTTGTGCTTTGTCTTGATGGATTGCTGGTGCACAGGAAAGATGAGAACAATGTTCGTGGATTCAAACCTGATGTGGTTCATGGCAGATTTAGATGTACATTTTTGGAAATTTCTGATTAATTTACTGTTGGATTTTCTAGTCTTGATTACTCCTTTCTGTACTGATTTCATCAAATCCAAATTCCCTGAAGAAGTGGCAACTCCACCTTTAGCGGAAGAACGTCATCCTCATATTTTTCACGACCCAACACTTTAATCTTTTCCTCGCAAACCGAGCTAATTGGCGGAGAGGACAACTGATCTCCGACTAACCCTACAGTATTAAAGAGAAAGTGGAGAAGACGAGAGAGAATACTCCATTGTTGGGGATAACAATGAAGGGAAAGTTGCACAAGGTTGAGGAATGGATCAATTTGAGAAAAATTATTTGGAGAAGATTGGTTTTACTCTTCAAGAACCTATTAAGCCTTTTTAAAAAAAAATTGACTGAACATTTGGATATTGATTCAATTATATAATATATTTTGTTTTACTTTTACTTTTGAAAAATAAAAAATACTATTTTGCTGTAAACATAGGATTATACATTATGTATATAGGAACTCTTATTATTGGCTGTATTTATATTCACATTCTTGTATTGGAGATGTTCTAATATAATATATAATATGTATCAAATGCGGAGGAACGTCGGCAGCATCCTAGGCCCAGGAGCATTCTTAAAATGTCCATAAAATGTTCTCTTAATTTCTTCACTACCAGTCTTTTTTTGCAGGGACAATACTGTTGAACAAAGAAACCTGTATGGATGATTTATTATTACAGGGACAATAAGTTTCAAAGAAACCTGTATCAAATTATTATTAAAGTTCGCGAATGTTACTAAATACAATTCATTATGGCGGCCATTTTATTTTTTTTTGTCAAAAATAGTTGCTTTCTTGTTAGGTTTTAGCTTTTTATGACCGTTTTGAGAATAGCGTCAATCCAATTTCCTGCGCAGTCTGAGAAAGAAGACTGAGGAACGGAAGAGGAAGGAGAAGACAAAAGGAAGTGATGAAATACGAGGAACCCAAAGACACCCTCAGCTGGAAAATCAGATTCTTTCAATTCTTTTAAGGGAAATTGGTGCAAATGGTCCCTAATCTTTACTCTCATTGCGGAAATAGCCCTAACATTTTGTTTTGCACAAAAATCCCTCGTTTATGTGTTTTAGTGCACAATTAACCCTTATTTGATGAAAAATATCAATATACCCTTACTTTTAAAAAGGGAAATGTGCAATTGAGTTGTTATTATTTGCAAAAAGTACAAATACGTGTCATACTTTTAATTTTTATAAAAAGTTAAGGAAAAATAAAAATTTTATTTTTTTGAATTAACACTTTATTGACCAAATTGAAAATATACTAAATTGTTTTATATATTTTATGAACTATTATAAAATAACTAAAATTTAAGCTCATAATTACTAATAAACATGTTAGATAAAATTATATTTTATATTATTAAGTAATTACATTGTTTAAAATTTAAACTTTTATTTTATCATTACAATAAAAAAAAAAAAAAAACTTTATCACAAACTTGATACTCAAATAATTTTATTTTATTGTGATATTGGTTTATTAACTACAAATATTAAAGCTCTAATTGTATTCTTCATATTTTAATTTATCATTTTATTATCGTTCAAAAATAAAAAAAAATACACAATTTGTAAATTAATTATATTTATTTAAAAATAATAATAATAAGATTGGTTCAATGTCATAAAATTATGTATAAAATTTTTTTATTTATTAATTTTTATTCAAGTTTTCCACATTACATAGCAATTACATATACTTAAAACACAATGATTTTACATTTTTCTCGAAAAATTTAACTAGACACGATTATATTGATATATTTAATATGCTAAATTAAATATTATTTAATAAATATATCGGACTTATTTTCACATTTTGCAAATATTAGGAATCTAATTACAGTTTTTTCTAATCAAAACTAAGGCATGTTTGTCTTTTTCATCAAATAAGAATCAATTGCGTATCAGAACGTATAGGTTATGGACTTATGTGCTCAAAAAATAAACATTATGGACAATTTCCATACTAAGGACAAATATTATGAACTATTTGCGCCAATTTTCCTTCTTTTAACTCACTATTAATAGGGAAAATGAAGGTCGATCTGAAATCTCTAAGATAACCTAGTTTTGGATTTTTCTTAATATTGAGATTTTAGATCTTTAATCTATTTAAATATTTGAATCTTAATTGACGAAAATCATTAATGTTGACGTTAAAATTACACGCAATCTTCGCGTGATATAAAATTGGACATTTGGACATCAAGTTATAAGTTAAGAATCCAAATCTACAATTTTGCAGATTGATAATTAAAAATCACATTAATTACAATTTGCAAGAATAAACAACACAACCCCAATTTAGTAAAAGCCGTTTTGCACTATCCATTTTTGGTAATTTGGTCTCTCACCAATTGAATTTACCATCCTCGAGCTTCTAAGGTTCTGAGTAAGAAGTGATGGAGAAGACTTTTTTTTTTTAATAAAATTAAATTTGACTTTTTAGTACAAAGAATATGTAGTTTCTTTTTTGCTTTAATCGTGAAATAAAAAAAGACACTTTTAAAAAAATATCAAAATTAAATCATTACTTAAAAAAGTGTCCCTATCTAAAGATCCGCACCTAAAGCAAAATAGGTGTATTGTGGAAGCATGATCAAGATCCAATGCCTCGAGAAACTAACAAGAATTGCAACCTGGTCCAACTAACAAGAATTTTTCTAATCACCTATTTATTGAAAGTAAGAACATAATAGAGCATGTTTGTATTTAAGCTCTTCACATAATAGGTATAATATTCTTTTTGCAGTCGAAAGAGGTCATGCAGTAAACGATACACTTTTAACAGAGTGGTTACGACTTACGAGTGACAAAATAATATGCAATCAAAAAAAAAAAAAATCAGAAGAAGAAAATGAAACAAAATAAAATTAGCAAATCCTGCCTTGGTAGTTTTCGTCCCCACACATAGCCCGCCATTTGAGCCCCCTCCTCTCTTGAAATGCCAACACCTACAAACCTTTGAGTTGGGGATGGGGTCCCACACTAGTTCACATAAATTATCGTTTTAATAAATTAAGTTTTTAAATGAAATGGTTAATATCGGGTCTAGAACTATAAAAAAATTTAGACTAATTCTAATGTATGAAAAAATAAATTTTTTATATAATTTATTTAATTTTAATTAAAAGAAATTTTTGAGCCAAGGGACCTCCAGCACAAGAGAATTTCCTCAATTCCTTTTATTAGTCTCTTAATATGGTATCAGACACACAAAATATTTAAATTCAAATATTGTTCTCACTTAATTTTGAAATTTATGCACGCATAAGACTTTGATTACAAAATGAATGTGGTCTACAATTTCTTTTTCCTTATTATTTTTTTTATTTTTCTGTTGAAATGAAAGTTACTTGTCATTTTAGCAACAAATTGTCTAATGGTAGTACACGCCCAACAAAAGTTAGAAAGTTGAGGATTTAAATGTTAGGATTAAAGAGCTATGGACTAACTTGTTAAAGATGTCATAAGTTGGGGATCACACTACAATATTTCCTCTATTTGACCATAAGATTCTTTAAAAAAGAATCAAGTGCTTTTATAGTTCAAATAAAATCTACTAAAAATTATTATTAAAAGTTAATAATTAATTTTAAGCATAATTTCATAATACTCACTATTTTTATTAACTTTTTCAAAATACATTTCATCATCTTTTTATTAAAATTTGCTAAAAACTCTCCCAAACAAATTCTAAATATTTCACATTTAAGCTAAACTTATAAGAAAACAAACGAATTTATTAAAATCCTGAAAATTTGAATATATGCCATGAATTTTGTCATTATTAGTTTATCTTTGTATTTAGATCATAATATTAAATCTGTCTATTTTTACCTCGTTTAACCTGTTCAAATGATTTATTTTACTCTCGTAAAAAAGATTCTTTAGTTTAACACTCATAGTAAGACGATAGAATTGACAATAAACTTCTAAAGAATAGTGACCATATTTGACTTATAAGTAAATTAAACTACATAAGTTAATTTTCATTTATAAGTATTGTTCTAAAAAATTCGTTTAGGCGATCTAGGCTTCGTCTAGACGTGAGCCGGGCCTCCATGCCTCATGTCTCACCCTTGCTTCGCCCTTGATTCGTCTTTGCATAGATTCGAAAAATTCGAAACTTGACCTCACACCTAGGGTTGGGCAAAAATATCGAAAACCGAAGACCCGACCCGACCCGGGTCAGTTGTTTTACGCTTTTTAAAATATTATTTATAAAATAATGTATATTGTTACTTTGAAGAAGTTAGTACTAGTATACCGCTTATCGGTATAATTCAACCGTTGAAAAATAAATGGGGAATAATACGAATAACAAGTTTAAGAATGAATGATTTGAAACAATGGTGAAGAAAAAAAGAATTGAAATGAGAGATTTAAAAAATTGAGAAATTTTATTTGAGAGAGTGAACACAAACGTATATCATTTTTTTGTGAGTGAGAGTGAGTCGGTGATAAAAAAAAAAAAAAACTGTTTTTAAATTTAATAAAAAAAAAATTGTTAATTGTCTAAGTTACTTATTTAATTATATTAAGAATTGCCTTACATCTTTCTAGAAGATAAAAAGAACCTATCTCTGTGATCATGGAGACAAGTTGTGGATAAGGGTTGTGAATTTTAAGATCAGAACAGTAACTGCACATTTGCTTTTTCGAAAATTGCATAATATATTCATTTAATTGCACGGTACATTTGCAATTTTGAATCCCCTGTGGAATTTACTCTGGTCGTAATTGGAGGAGGAGAGTATAACCTTGCACGTGCGAGGCAGACAATTGGCACGCTCACGTCTGCAGCATTTTGGTTACACATAAGCTACTGAGAAGTGAAATTCAGCCATCCATCATGTGGCTGTACGCCACTGTCAAATGGGGCGGCGAGAATGAACTTGAAAATTTGATGCAATCTTCACGTGATGGAAGCTCCTTTCACATGACAGTTATCACAATTGACAATGAGGCAGCCTTAGTTATCACTATAATCATATATGTACTTATCTTGTTATAGTCCAATTAAATAAAATTTTGAATGATATTATTTTTCACCATCAATGATAAATACTAATTTATGTAGAAATAGAGTTATTGTCAATAGAAGTAGGCGTGGTGGGTCGAGTCGGGTCGACCCAACCCGACCCAAACCAACAAAAATCTGAATCAATTTGGGTCGGTTTCGAGTCCAACTAAAACATATTTTTTTAATTTTTTTTTTTAAATCGAGTCGGTTTCGGGTTGGATAAAACCGACCCAAACTGACCCAGGTCAGGTCGGCGGATTTTTGCCCACCCCTAATTGTCATAATGTGTAATGAATAAAAATGTGGAGTAGGATTCAATGGGCCCACTGTTGCTAAAGATATGGTTAATGTTAGCAACGTTCAATGAAATTAAAAATTTTAAAATAGTTATTGAAATAATTTTTTTATCGTAGTAGTGATTCAAATTTCTAAAGATTGCCCTAGTAGTCATTCGTTTAAAAAAGTTGACATAAAATCATTGTTATAATCCACCATAGACAAACCGTGTAAGACGAAGTTGTGGTAAAAAAAAAAAAGGCGTGCATGTGAAGCAAATAACGATTTAAAGTTATATTAATTTAAATCTAAAACTCAAATTATTAATTAATGTTGTTTGGGTATATATTAACACGTAGAATTTTATATTAATATTTTATATCGAGTGATTATTGAATAATCGTTAGAAATTTAAGTAATTATTAATGTAAAAATTACTTCAATCACTATTTTAAATTTTTAACAAACTTCAGTGACCATTGTTAAAATAAACCAAAATAACATTACTCTAAACTAAGGGTGGACATCCAAACTATTCAAGTCGACAGATTTGGTTCGATTTTTCGAGACAAATAGTTTGGGTCAAATTTTTAAAATTATTTTTCTGTCGGGTTGGTTAAGTTTTGGGTTACCACTTAAAACTCGACAACCCGAACCAAAAATCAATTAAAAAATTAAATAAGTATGAACTTGAAATTTTGATGTAATCTTCACGTGATGGAAGCCCCCTTTCATGTGACAAATAATGATCTAATGCCCCACGGTGGGTATTCTCATAATGCCTTGGGGCATGTGTCATGCAATAATTGCATGAGTGTCGAGTCCACTTGACACTCATGCAGATGACATGACATGATTCGCAGGCACTGCCACTGGAGGCGAAAATCGGGACTCTTCATGTGACACTTATCACAATTGGCAATGAGGCAGCCTTTGTTTTCACTGGAATCATATATGTACTAATCTTGTGTTATAGTCCAATTAAATAAAATTTTGAATGATATTATTTATCACTATTGGTGATAAATGCTAATTTATGTAGTAATAAAGTTATTGTTATTAGGGGTGGGCGTGGGTCGAGTCGAGTCGGTTTTGACCCAACTCGATCTAAACCGACAAAAATTCGAATCGGTTCGAGTAGGCTTGAGCGTCAGATGGATCGGTTCGAGTATTTCAATACCTGGAACCACCCGTTCTGATTCGGCTATTTTGTAAATGGAACCGTTCGGTTCCATTTAATTATTGGAACCAAACCCGAACAGGACCCGTCGGTTCCGATTCGGGTTCAGTTCTACCCATAATATTTTTAAAAAAAAAAATCTTTAGTTGACAACATCTTTTGAAAAAATTAAAAATTACAAACTCGTTAACATTAAAGTATGTTAGATATTAAAACAATTTATAAAAGATATAAAACATTACCGGAAGAATAGACACCAAAATTGCAAACTCATAATTGAGGATTCGTTTGGTTAAAAGGAGTTTCGCTCTCTTGCAGTCTCACATGTGTTGAGCGAGAAAGAGATATGAGGAAAGTGCGAGAGGCAGACGATAATATTTGTATTGAGCATCTCAAGTAAATAGCGATTGAAAATTTAAGATTTGAGTAATTACAATTGGGTTAATTGAGTTTAAGTTTAAGAGTGATGAGTTTTGTACTTTTGTTTGGATCTTCTTGGACAGTTGGACTCTTGTTTTTGAATGTAAGTGGTGTTGTCATGAGTTATGGTGAATAAATTATAAAAAATAAAAAATTATAAAAAATGACAAGTTCGGTTCTAATCGAGTACCCACGGTTCTAGTTCAAAAATGAAGAACCAACCTGAACTCGGTCGGTTCTTGGTTCTCGGTTCCAGTTCCTAATTTAATTTTTTTGGAACCGAACCGGAACCTCCGGTTTCGGTTCCGGTTAAAATGTCCATCCCTAATTTCGAGTCAATTTCGAGCCCAACTAAAACATATTTTTAAAGTTTTTTTTTTAATAAAACCGAGTCGGTTTCGGGTTGAATAAAACCGACCTGAGTCGATTTGGGTCGGGTCGGGTCGGGTCGGTCGCAAGTTGACGGGTTTTTTGCCCACCCCTAATTATCATATTGTCTAATGAATAAAAATGTGAAGTACGATTCAACGGGCACACTGCTCAAGATATGGTTAAATGTAGCAATAGTCAGTTAAAAATTTTAAAATAGTTATTGAAATAATTTGTTTTCCTATTAGTGATTTAAATTTCTAAGGGTTACCTCAGTAGTTATTCATTTAAAAAGTTAGGGTGTGTTTGATTGATTCCATGGAAAGAAAAGATTTTCCATGTGAGTAGAGAAACAAAAAACCACCTTATTTTGGCGAAGAAAATATTTTCCAACTTTTCCTTTCTAACTATCTTTAAGCGATTGTCTTGGAAATCATTTTCATTTTAGTATCTTGATCAAACAGTAGAAGATGGAAAATATTTTCCACCGATGTGACAAGATTTTCTATGGATTAGACATTTTCCATAGAAAATCTTCCAATCAAACATACCATTAATATAAAATCATTGTTAGAATCCACGTAGACAAATAGTGCCGACTAGTACACCACGTAAGAAGAAGTTATGATAAAATAAAAAGGCGTGCATGTGAAGCTAATAACAATATGGAGTTATATTAAATTAAAGAGATTTTTTCATAAATAAACCACTTTTTAAAAATAATTCTTATTTTATCAACTTAACAAATTTATTCTAAAAATACTACATTCTTAAAATTTCATTAATTAATAAAATAATAAATTAAAATAAAATCTATACCACAAAAATATATATTTCTACGTGAATTCACTTAAATTTGTATTTAAGTCCTTTATTATTTGCACAATAAGTCATTCATCTTTATAAAATTTTCACTTTAGTCCCTATACTTCCTCTTTCATTTCAATTTTCGTCCTTTTTATTTGCAACTCAAGTCCTTCAACTTTTAAATTTGTACAAGTTGGTCCCCATATTTATATTTTATATCAATTTAGTCCTTTATAGTATCACTATTTGATACATATGTTACAAATGATATTGTGTATCAATGTTTGATACAAATGTTACAAAATGATATTTTGTAACAATGCACGTATTACAAATTGAAATATAAAATATCAATGATACAAAATATTAATTCAGTATAATATGTATTGTGTAAAATAACATAATATAATCGTAATATATTTAGTGATACAAAATATTATTTGTAACATTTGTATCAAACAATGATACTGTGATATGATTTGTAACATTTGTAACATGATTGCGATCTTAAGCAGAAATTATTACAATGTATAATTCTGCAAAATCAACTCTAAACTTGATAAGTTGATTTATAGTATGATATAGATATGAAACACAATGTTAAATTTAACAAATAAAACTATTGATTTCATCATTTGTAACATACGTAATATCGATCTAAAATACAAATTAAGTATAACATGTGATGTGTAAAATAACATAATATAATATATAATATATTCGGTGATACAACATATCATTTGTAACATCTATATCAAATAGTGATACAAAGGATTAAATTGATATAAAAGTATAAATATGGGGACCAACTTGTACAAATTTAAAAGTTGAAGGACTTGAGTTGCAAATAAAAAGGACAAAATTGAAATGAAAGATGAAATATAGGGACTAAAGTGAAAATTTTATAAAGATGAAGGACTTATTGTGCAAATAATCAAGAACTCAAAAACAAATTTGAGTGAATTCACATAGAAATAGTTATTTAATTTTAATTCATTATTTTATTATTTAATATAATATTAATTATGTAGTATTTTTGGAATAAATAAGTTAAGTTGTTAGATTTAGAATTATTTTAATATTTGTAAGTAGTGGGTGTAATATCCACTAAATTAAATCTGAAACTCAAATTATTAATTAATGTTGTTTGGGTATATATTGAAACTTAACAATAACACGTAAAATTTTAGATTAATGTTTTATGTCGAGTGATCGTTAGAAATTTAAGTGACTATTAATGTAAGAAAATTACTACAATCACTATTTTTAAAATTTTTAACAAACTCCTAGTGACGATTGCTAAAGTAAACCAAAATAACATTACTATAAATTAGGGGTGGGCATCCAAACTAATTAAGTCGACACATTTGGTTCGATTTTTCGAGACAAATGGTTTGGATCAAATTTTTAAAATTATTTTTCTATCAAGTTGATTAGGTTTCGGGTTACCATTTAAAACCCAACAACCTGAACCAAAAATCAATTAAAAATTAAATAAGTATTTTAATTGGGGTCAAGTAATTTTAAAAAAATATTGTGAAAATTATGTACTCCACCTATTTTTATTCAAATTTTCAAATATACTAGATAGGTTTTCTTTTTTTAATATTACTCTATAATATTTTATATATACATTTACTATTTTAAAAATAAATTAATTAATTAATTTAGTATCATTATCATTTGTTAACCGCTTAAGCTCATTTTTAGGGATTAAGCCATATCATTATTAGATTTAAGCATTGATCAAAGCCAATTCTTAATTTATCCTCATTATTACGCATTGAATGATGATTACTGTTTCACATTTCTGATCAATTCTTAGAGGAAGAAAGAAACCGTCATCCATATTTATCTTATTATCGATTGTCTCTCAGCAATTATTCGACAACAACACTACAAATTTCACACCCAATTCTGCATAATAAGTGCATTCATTGTAATGAGCTAGGTTAGTAACGAGCCTACCAGTCTAACTTTCACCATCTGATTTCTCACTCAAGGACAATGGAGCTATTTCATCCTCAAAATCATTTTTCTTTCATTTCTTGAATCTATCAAATCCCCGTTGTTTCTTTCCTGATTTCATCTTTTCTTTTCGTGTTTTGGACCATGATCATCTCCACCATTTCACGACCCTCTCTCTAAAAAAGGATCCTAAACAGTTTTCTTTTAGGTTTGTAGTCACTTCTTTGCTTGTCCATCTTTATAGAATCTGTGACAAGATCTCTGCCATGAGAATGGACTTTGTGCACTTTCTTTCTCATTCAAATTACTATTTAGAAGAGATTTTCAATAGAAAGCCCAACTTCATTCCTTTTAAAACTTGAGGTGCTTTACATTTTGATCAATTGTTATCGGCATCAAATTGTTACCATCATTTTCTTCCTTCAACTTGCAATTTTTAATGGGTAATACAAAGCCAAATATAGATGCAGCTCCTTTAATTTGCTTTGTTGTTGAGCTCGTTTTTTATTTATTTTTTAACATTAAGCCCTCTTGACTAACCAAGCATTTCTTATCCTTCAAATCGATAACCGACCAGTACTCTTCATTTGAAGTCTCTTTCTGTGTCCCCAGTATGACATCGCACACCTCAATCTCGGGTCCTTGAACTGCTAACCTCTGTAACAATGGCCGTTTTGATGCATGGTACTCAAGTGAACATGTTATCACATTGTAGTGTATTAGTTAATATCGTATAGTTATATTGTTACGTGATTCTCCTAGTTATAATGTTATCCTCAATTGTTCACGTCTTATGTTAACTTCTTATATAATGGTAACTTAAATTCGTTTAGTTACGTTGTTACAAAAATTTATTTCTCTGCATTCAATTTGATTTTTTTTTTTATGGATGTTAGTTTGAAATTTAAATTCCCCATCTTCTTTGCTGATAATGTGTAATGTAGATCATTATATTGGCTTGTAACATGGCGTTGATTGTGAGCTCTTGTCTCTATCGTTTTGATATCAATCCTATTGAAATAGACCTCATTAAAAGTCGAGTTATATTATAAGTTTTGATTTATAACCTAGTAATATTATAATTATAAATTTACCCTAGTATTTTTGAAATTTTTGTTTACAAATAGTGTAAATGTGTAAAGAACTTTTGTTGGATTTTTATACAAATAAGTTATTTTTTAAAAATAATTATAGAAAAGTATTTATATAACATATATTTTAAAAATAATGTTGCGTAATCATTCTTTCATTTTATTAACATTATTATTTAATTTCTTGAAATATTGTAATTGATGCCTCAAAAATACAATTGATTATAGTATCTTTGATTGTGGGATTACAATTATTATCATCATATCTTATGATAATGTTAATTAATTTGTTGGGCAAAAAAAAAAAAAAAAAAGCCTCTCTCCTGAAAATGTTGTTCTTCAATTGAACACAAATATTGAGCAGTGGGTGCGTAAAATATTTTTTCATTACATATACATCTAATATTTTTTCGGTGCATATTATGTAACATAAAGTTACTTGACTTCAACAATCCGTTCCATCACAATCTTCTTCACTCGAAGTTTTATGAGTTCACCTGTTTTTGAGTATATTGTGATGGTTGCAATATGGTTACATTTTACTATGTGAAAAAAATATGTATTGCTTTATATGATGTGAAGTCGCTATCTTAACCAGTATGTAATGTTAGATGTTATCTTTTAAAAGAATTCAACATTTGATGTTATCTTTTAAAATAATTCATGTTTAGATAATTATGTTACGAATATATCAAATCATTATGTTACATTGTATTAAATGACATTATATTATGTTAAATGATATGATAACAAATATGTATCATTATTTTTTATCTGTTATAAATTGATGTTTAGATAAAAATGTTACGGTTCAAACAAATGATTGTATCACATTTAATTTGTTTTCGGGAAAATGCATGTAATGTTACATTCCACTATCTGTTGCAAAGATTTAAATTGTTACGTTACATTAAATTGCATTGGCTACTTATTCCGATATTGATTTTTATCGGACACGTAATATATCATTTGTTGTTACAAATTTCCCAATTGATTGTATGATACATCTGTTTGAATGACATAATGGATTAAATGTTACAAAATCAGCAAATGATTTAGGGGGGTGTAATCAAATTGGGATTTCTAAGAACTTTTAAGGATTTAAAAATTTATGAGTATTTAATATAGACTTTTAAAAATTCTCTCAAAGTATTGGTGTATTCAATAAAGACTTTTACGGGGTATATTCAACTGGGACTTTTATAGACTTTTATAAGGGTATGAATTTCGTAGAATTTGTGGACTTTTAAGTAACTTTTCTGAATTTATTGAGAATTAATAAAAGTTTCCTTAAATTTTTGTAGATTTTGATTAAAAATTTATGTAGATTTCTATAAACATGCATTAAAGATTTTCATTTTTAAAAATAATATTAAACACATATAAATAATTCACAGCACATATAATATAATATAATATTATTTTGAGTAATTTCTCACGTGTCTAAAGCATCCACAACACATATAATTAAAAACTCAAAATAATAAATCACATTTCTCATGCCAATAAAAATATTTATTAAAAATATAATTAAATTTAATAAATTAATGAATAACATAAATTCAAAAATAATTAATAACATTTTAATAATATTCAATAAATAAATATCAAATATTCCCAACATCTAATAATAGACGAGAGAGATACGAAAAAACCCTAGAAGTAAAAGAAAATAGGCGTGGGGATTTGAAGTCTTCACAAATCTTAGGGTAGACGAGAGCTTTTTTTTTTTTTTTTTAGATTTGCTATTTATACTTTCCATTAAAAAGTCTATAAAAGTCTATTATGTAGAGAATTCCTAAAAGTTATTCTCAATTTAAATACTTCATGACTTATAGAGACTCTTAAAAAATTTAATTCAATATCTCGTAACTTTTAAATATTTTTTTAAAGTCTCTAAAAGTATTTATATTTTAAAAGTTTAAGTTAAATACTCCTAAACTTTTAAATTCTTAAAAGTCTTTAAAAGTCTCAATCTAAATACATCCCCTAATTATGTATTCAATTTGGACTTCTAAATATTTTTATAGAGTAGGCGACTTTCGTAGTATTCGTGGACTTTAATTATAGATTTATTGAGAATTAATAAAAGTCTTCCTCAAACTTCTATAGATTTTGATTAAAGATTTCTGTAAACTTCTATTATAGACTTTCGTTAATGATTTTCATTTTTTTTAAAAATAGTAAACACATATAAATCATCCACAACACATATAATATAATATAATATTATTTTAATTAACTTCTTGTATGTCCAAATCATTTACAACTCATATAATTAAAAACTCAAAGTAATAAATCACACTTCTCATGTCAATAAAAATAATTATTAAAAAATATATAAAAAATTAGGTCTCATCAATTAAATTAACAAATAACATAAATCTCAAAAAAGAATTAATAATATTTTAGTGATATTCAATAAAAAAAAAAATCAAATATTTCCAACATCCCAGAGTAGACGAGAAAGGTACGAGAAAATCCTAAGGAGATATGAGAAAATCCTAGTAGTGAAAGAAAATTGGATTTCTTTATTTTGGGGCTCTGAAGTCTTATTTCAAGGTTGGCGGAAGATTTTGTTTTAGATTTACTATTTATATTTTTCACCAAATTTTTTTCAGAAGTGTCTAGAAGTCTAGTGAGTAAATAATCCTAAAAGTCATTCTCACTTTGAATACCTCATAATTTATAGAAATTTTTAATTGAATATATACTCCGTGATTTTTAAAAACTTTTTGAAAGTCTCCAGCGTTCAATATCTTGTTGTTAAATTTACGTTACATTGAATTGGCCCAAAAGTGGATATTGTGGGAGTCTTGCAATTTTGGGGTTCAATATTGCGCTGCGAGATTTAAGGTCAGTTATTTGTAAACGGATGTTTAGATTTCTGGTTATTGTTTTTGTTTCATTTATTAAAATAATAAATTATGGACAATACTTTTAAAATTAGAAGATTGAGTTTGTAGCAATATAATTATTTTAAAAACTACAAGTAGTGGATGTAATTTTCACAATATTGTTCAGTTTGAGTTGGTTCGATTTTAAATTCATTGTCGAGTTGGTTCGATTTGATAATTCATTAAGCCAAATCAATCAGTTTAATTTTGGATTAAGTCGAAAATCGACTAAACTCAACCCATGTCCGCCACCTCTAAACTTTTAAAACCACACAATTATTATTTTTATTTGGATAATTATCAAACAAAACCACCCAACTGAATATTTTGGTCCCAATCCAAATAGAATGTACCTCATTCAATATAAAAGGTTTCATTTATCAAATCAAACCAATTGAACAAAGTGCATTTCTTAAATCAGGGCCAAGAAATCATATTCTTGACGGAAATAAAAAAAAATAACAATACAAAAGTTGATCGTAGTCATGAGTCGAATGATCAACCAGGATATGTGAATTCATAATCGACCCATGATGCAAATGATAAAATAATTGTATTAGTCCATTTTATTAAGGTGACGTTAATCTTTTTTACTAATTTGATCTAAAATGAAAATTACGAAGATAATGTTACATGTGGGCGTGTCCCGCACTTTATTTTAGTACTATTTTGTGTCAATTTCCCTTCATTTATTTTTAACAATGCAAGAGAACATGAAGAGGTTCAATGAAGAAATGCATGATCTCAATACAAACAAGTAGAAAGATATACATTTAACCTATAACGACTAATCTATGAATTGTGCGACCCTTTTTTCTTTTTTTCTTCTTCCTTACAAAAAGTTTTGAAGATACTCTCTCCATATCATTCGGATATTCTAATATCAACCATCAATATGTGTTAAGGGATAAATTTCATTTCGAATAAAAATGAAAATGTTAACCAACATATAAGACTTTAGCCTTTAGGTACTTCTCTTAAGAACGTTGATCTTTTCAGATAGAATTTAAGTTTTAATATGGTATTAGATTGTATTAAGTTCAGACGAGCATCTTGGTACAATCAAATTTCAAGATTGATGTGTTTCAACGTATCGCCATCTTGCGGATGCATGTTAGTGGATAAATCACAATCGAATAAATATGAAATTAATAATGGATATATAAAGACTTGTGTTACTCCTCTTAAGAATGTTGATATTTTAAGATAGAATTCTAAATCTTGATAATATGCTCTTCACTTTTTTATATATCACAAAGCAATAGCTATGGATGGAACAACTTAAACAAAAGCAATAAAATTAAATATAATCAATCAAATTTACACAAGGAGAAGTAAGGGCCGTTCCTCCTATCAATAAATTTAACAAATAAATTGTCGAGAAGTCCGACAGGGATAAAGATATACACGCTATGCTTTTACGTGTGGATCTCTAAGTATTCACAAATTCTAATGCATTCTTGTAATAACGCTTTATCTGGTCATAAATATGAGTCGGTCGCATATAGGAATAGATTTAATTTACCTGTAAAGAGATTACAATTAAATTAGAATATTGATCTCATAAGAAATCATGTTATCAAATTTAATGGATTCGGGTTAAATAATAATCGATATAAGTGGATTCGAGATCCTAGTACACTTTTCTTTCTTTTCTTTTCCAATTTTAAAGTAATTCTCATTTAATTTAATTTCTTATTTGTTTTGATTTTATACTCAGTTAATTAATTTTAGTTCATGTTTTAATTAGTTTAAGAAACAAACATTCAAAAGTTCATTAGATTCGAGTTAAGGTTAGTATAATTGAGTTAATTATCTAAATCTTGATGAACGACGTCTTGGACCTGCAACCACTTTATTACTTGAAGGCGATCCGCACCTGCATAATTATTAAATATATAAAATCGTTGACAAGTTTTTGGCGTCATGTTTGGGGATTAGTTTGTAGTTCTTTCAATCATATTCGCAACTATTCGAACTTTATTTATTTAATTTTTGTATAGTTATTTACTAGTTTATTTGTGTTCAATTTGTCTACGTTTGGACTGCACCATGACACAAGATGGAACACCGTGAGATCGCATGAAGAGAACATGCTGGTTGGAGACTTTTTGACCTACCTGGATCATCCGTAGCCAATCTAGCATTGATGAGGATAAACATGTTTGTTGGAGATTTCTTCATAATGCGTAAGGCTAATGTCGCTTGTAGATATGACTTAATTTCCGAGATCGATGAAGACAACATGCTGGTTGGAGATTTTATGCATAATGCAGTACTAATGTCATGAGATATGGCCGCATTCGAGATAGATAAAGACAACATGGTTGATTTTATCATGCAGGCTAATGACGTGAATATGTGCGTCCGAGATTGATGAAGACAACATATGCTGCGTTGGAGATTTATCAAGAACGCCAGCTAAAGAGATTAATGAAAGTAGATTATTATCACGGTATATACCTAAAAATAAATTCTTTTAGCACACAAAGTGGAGAACATGTTACAACTACAATCATGTGGATGCAAATGAAGAAATCAACATGTGAGGAGCAAAAATCTACACATCGGGAATGCCTATTCTATCACTGACAACGTACAATGTGTCAGTTCGAATTGGTCACCATCGAAAATAACCTCATACTCCAAACACATATATAATGGCATAATTGGCGAAACCAATTCCAATTTCTCTTGAAAGATAATCGAATAATTTGGACTCCAGTTTTAGCAATAGGAAAAGAGTACATCCATTAGAAGACTCAATCAATAAATTTATTGAAACTCGAGTACATTCATAGAGAGAACCGAATAGCCCATGCACAAGACAAATACTAATATTCAAAATCAATGCTATTATTCATGATAAAGAATCTAGAGGCGGATGGGCGGATGTGGGTTGCTTTGTTAGTATTTGGTGCTTTGCCAATTAATGCGGTGAATCGATGAAAGTGTTACGGTATTGCAAAGTGAAGTTCAGTACTAGAAATCCATGTAAAGATGCCGGTTGCAAATAGAAAATAAACGTCATTGATAAAGACACGTGGAGCGGTGACGGTTAATATGATGAAGGTGGGCTACAGTTGAGCAAGCTGATTCTGTCCAGTGGCCTCCGTCCATCTCTCGGAGATTACAAAAGCATGAGTCGACAAGCAATTCTCCTACTCTTCTATCTCTTCTAAAATTGATTTTGTGATCAAGATCGATGAAGAAGTTGAAATTTTCGTGGTTGTGTTCGAGCAATGTGCTACACTAAAATCTTATTTTTATGGGGATCACAAATTCAAAATTTTGAGGATAAATGAAAAATGGCAAAGTCAATAGATACAAGCAAAGAAAGTCATCAAAAGCACTATTTAGAGTGCCGTGAGCAATCGTTGATAAGTGTTAATGACTATAAATAAAAGCGCTTAATGGAGGCAACTGTTCTAATCCTTTTGTTGCCTTTTATGTTATAGTAGTTTTAATCGAGTTCAGGTAATTTATTAGTTTTATTTATTTGTACCTTAAAAAGCCACTATATGTCAATGGCGGGATGTCCGCTGCAAGTCGGCTCCATGTCACGATTCCACACTTCATGGGACCTTCGGCCGGTGATCCATCTTCTTCATATCTATCTCTGGAAATGTGACTTTCCTTCTCTATACTTTATTTTTGCTATTACATTACTTAGGGACAATGTAATGTTTTTTTTAATTGAGTGGGTTAAGTAGAATACTTCATTATTTGAATTTGTTTATTGGTCTATTGTCATTTTTTAAATTCGTTTTAAAAAAAAAAATTTTATTTTTTCGTCTTTCAAAAAAAAAATAAAAAAATTAGCTATTGTTGAATATCCTCTTAAGAATGTTGATATTTAAAGATGAGATTACAAATGCTTGATAATATGCTCTTCACTTTTATATATCACAAAAGCAATAGCTATGGATGGAACAACAAACAAAAAACAATAAAATTAAATATAATCAATCAAATTTACACAAGGAGAAGTAAGGCCCGTTCCTCTATCAATAAATTTAACAAATAATCATGGCCAATGATTTAAACCAGTCTAATGGTCTAGATATTATTAAACTTTTATTTTGATATGCTACGGATACTAAGAGGCGAGTTTTGAAATATATTTAATAAATTTAAATCATTAGATTTTAACATAACTGGTTGATTTGTGATTATTTCATTAAATCATTGGTAGGAGAAAATAATCCATGAAGTAATATGCATGTTATATAGTTCATTAAGATATCAAATTTTGACTTTCACCTTAAAAAGTTTAGACTAGTCAAACTGGATCGAATGTAACCACAACGAAACACTTTCGAGATTTGGATAAAGCAATGCACAAACACTCCATTTTTCTCAAAAAATAAATAAATAATAATTATGTTGTTATTACCATTATCACCCAATATTCATATAAAAATGGTAAAATAGTATAAAATGATAAGTCCAATGAGAAATGTGATAATAAGAAGTCCTATTATTATTAGACTTATCATTTAATGCGACATATGACAAGATAATTACCAAAGTAGTGATAAATAGTATTACTCAACAAAAATACTTCATGTTCTGGAATACGAAAAAGACCAATTAGCGCATTCTGTTATATCTTTTGAGTCTGTTAATCATCTACATCGTTTTGGATTTTAAGTATCTGGATCCATAAATCCGCCTATTCTTTCGCGAAAAGGTCCTATCGGTTTATTTACGTATTTAATCTTTGTTTAAATCAAGCAGCGTCTTATGTAACCCCTCATTTGCCAGAAGGTATTTTTCACGCTAAGTCACCAAATATTGAAATTGTGGAGAAAGGTAAAAGGTGAAAGGCTATGGGAGGAAAGATTAAAAGCCAAACAACATTGAGTTTCGGGCGGGCTTTTCTTCTCCAGACCACAAGTGCAGAAAGGCGGGGAATTGTTTCTTGGAGGGTGAAGTAAGATCGGCGAATTAATATGGTGGAATGGGATGGTAAATATATCATCATGAATTCGCAGCCCACCATCTACCTTGTACCTAACACTCCATGTGCAAACCGCCTCTTTGCCTTACATGCTACTGCTCTTCTCCCGCTTTCATCTATTGTTTACTTTGACAATTACGTCACTTTGACCATTTATCAACCACTTTCCCTCGTACATTATTCTCCATTTCCTCTCTAGTAAACCATCGCGTGGAGCTCATAATGACGCAACCACAGCAAATTTTGAAGTACTTTATCAAAAGAAAACCTGTAAGTGAAAGAAGTCGCATTTGTGCTTCAGAGTGTCTAAGAAGTTTATTGATTATTATCATCTCAAAAAGCAATAATCGCTATTTGAAGAAAAAGTTAGCATGGAAATGGAGCAGTGTATATTATGGCCAGGCGCGATGGTGTGGTTGAGAGTAAATTCAAGAAAGCTATTTCTCTAACGGTTTTAACCTCGTGAACTGGCACTTAGCCGAGAAGAAAAGTTGCCTACGATGGCGGGATGTAGTTAGGAACAAATTCAACAATACTTTTGGCTTTCAATATTCCCCTCCCCTTCCTTCCCTTCCCTTCCTTCCCTTCCCTCTGTTACCTTCACCTTTCACCTTCTTTACCTTTTTATCTACAATTTAATTATTTGGCGACTTGATAAAAATGCACTTCATAATATGAGGGATTGTATAGACACGCTAATTTAACAAAAGAGTCATTATTAAGTAAGTCCAAGGACCTTTATGCAAAAGAATGGTTAATTTGAAGGAACAAAATACTAAAAATTCAAACAACAGGGACGATTTGCACAACAAACTCAAAGGATATGGACAAAATGTGCTAATTATCCTATTTAAAATGATGTTGGTCGTAAAACCAAATATTAATTCCGTTTCAATTGCAAAGATATTCGGTGACACGCAAGTTAATATTGTTTTTACGTAACTATCCGTTGCCCGAATCGAACATCGGCCCGACTCTCGCTGTGGAGGGCTTCTCGCTGTGGGTGCCCACCCCCATGCGAGAGTCAAGCCACTACTTCGACTTTGGGCAAGACATACTCTCTATTGTTTTATTATATAAAGATTCATTTCTCAAGTCAAACGTACACAGAATTCTTATAAATGGATGAGACTAGGAATGCAAACCAATGTAAGTTCTAATACCTGCTAATATTTCAACTCTACTTAAAGAAAACACGCGCATTAAAAGGAAATTTATGCCTGATAGCATCTTAACTCCGCCACAAAGCTTCTGGTCGCAAGGTATCCCACCCTGCATTAATTATGTCATATGGTTCGGGTAGCACTCTACTCAACTACTGCACTTTCTCTTTCACTTTTACTGGAACACGTGAAAGCTTTTACACAACAACAGTAGTGCTTCGGCCACAAAAGCGAGCAGAGGAGATCTCTTTGTCCAACTATTTATCCAAGAATCCAAGTGCTTTACATTAAGACAAGTTAGTCCTAACCAACGTCTAATATGTAACAAGTGTTCGTAGATCTTATCGCTTCTATATGAAGACAAGTTAACCTTATATCCAATGCCCGAATGTAGAACAAGTGTTTAAATATCCAATATCATAGTACTAAGGCATGCTAATTTTATATCTAACGTCCGAGTCTGGCGTTAATGTGTTCAAGATCTCAAAGCACCTCCTCAAAGATCATTTCCTATATAAAGGGATGATCCCAAGTTATTTGGCTTGAAGTCATTATTATCTCTTTTATTAGCTTCAATACTTGAAATATTTCTTTTTTAGAAAGACACTAATTTTACACTGGGAAAACAACAGACATAGTTCCTCGCCTTTTTTTTTGAAGTTATTGAGTCAGATACATGTAGGAAGCACTTCTAATACCATCTTCATAGGTATGATGAATTGTGACAAATTCACTACAACTCTAACAGTCGACATATTCAAGGTGGCCGCACAACAAAATAACCCGAGACTAAACACATATAATCCGGTGGTATAAACCATCTAAATTTCTCTTGAAAGATAATCTAATAATTTCTGCATCGTCAGCCTAAAGTAATTTTAAAAGAGTACATCATTAGAAGATTCCAATCAATAAATTTATCGAAAACTGATGCGAAATTCATAGAGAGAACCGAATCAGCTCATGCACAAGACAAATACTAATATTCAAAATCACATGCTAATTATTCAAAATCATATACCGAGAATCAAGAATCTTGAGACACAAATGGGTCGATGGCAATTGCTTTATCATGCAAGCAGCACTAGGTACTTCACAATTATTGCAGAGTGAATCCTAATGAAAGTGTTACAAATTACTATACCAAAAGTGAAGTTCAATTACTAGAAATCCATGGAAAGATGCCGCTTGGTAAATAAAGAAATGAACCATCCACCGATAAGGAGCACGTGGAACAAACCGAAAGGCATAAATATATATTAAAGAGAGTTCTGGGACACACCATGACAAGTGCAACTGTGCTCTTATCAAAGCATATGAGCTCCCGATCCCACTTCCTCGAGATTACAAAAGCATGAGTCGATAAGCAATTCTACTTCTATCTCTTCTAAAATCGATTTTGTGATCAAGATCGATGAAGAAGTTGAAATTTTCGTGGTTGTGTTCGAGCAACGCGCTACACTAAAATCTTATTTTATGGGGATCACAAATTCAAAATTTTGAGGATAAATGAAAATGGCGTTAAAGTCAATAGATACAAGCAAAGAAAGTCATCAAAAGCACTATTTAGAGTGCCGTGAGCAATCGTATAATAAGTCAAGCTAATGACTATAACAAGCGCTTTAATGGGAGGCAACCCATTTTCTAAACCCTTTATTTACTTGCTTTATGTTATAGTAGTTTTAATCGCTTAATTAATTTATTAGTTTTTTTTATTTATTATTTAATGCCCTTAAAAGCTTCACTATGTCAATCGCAGGATGTCCCACTTTTGCAAGAGTCCCAGGCCCATATCCGATTCCACTTCAACCTGACCTTTCAACCACCTGCATCCATCTTCTTCATATCTATCTCCCTGGGGAGAATCGACCTTTTCCATCCTCTATTTGTTTTATTTTGTTATTACATCGGGGACAATGTAATGTTTTAGTCAGTGGGTTAAGTATCGTAATACTTCATTATTTTGAATTTGTTTATTATTCATGTCTATATAATTGCCAATTTTTTTTGAATTTCGCTTTTTAAAAAAAAAATTTTATTTTTTCGCCTTTCAAAAAAAAAAAAAAAAAAAAATTAGCTATTGTTGAATATCTTACCGCCAATGATAATACTTGTTTGAATTCTACACGCTTTTAGTTAGAATATTAGACAACACTTTAACTCAGAGACTTTTACTTGAATACTTATCCATGTTAGACTAAATTTGAAGCTAACGTAGCCACCTGCTGACTTATCACTTATTGAAACATGACTTGAGTGTATGTTGATATTATTGATATAGATCATTATAAAAAATTCTCGCTCCTAAATCTTAGATTAGTAACCAAACCTGCTTGAGAAATGCTTGGGGGTGTTAAAGTTAGTACATGTTTTCGTGGAATTTTGATGGTTCGGGTTTTCTCGGATCTCATCTTTGGTTGAATAGGTTGTAGTCAAGGAATCGGAATCGAGCTACTCACCGCCGATAAAATAAAATAAAATAAAATATCCGACTCGAGCAATTAAGCCTCGTTAGGTATTTTAAAACCCGATGCCCTAAAGTCATCCTGACTTGGGAGTCATCGCCCAAAGCTCAAGCTATACGAGTCAAAAAAAAAAAAATAAAGAGAGAGAAAATTACATCTTCACTTCTTATAGTCTGGACCCGAGCAATTGCCTCATAGGTATTTCAAAACCCAGTGCCTATGGTCATCTCGACTTGGGAGTTATCTACTCAAAGTTCGCTACAAGTGGTCACATAGAAAGCTATAGTGAGAGAAGTATTGCACAAGATGTTAGATCATATATATTGGTTGAATAAAATAGAAAAAGTTAAAGTGCTCTGTGAAGGATTGCTAGATTAGAACCTAAGAGATCAAGATGAGAATTTAGAAATCACATCACCATCCTAGTTCTAAGAATACAAGTTTTAATTTTTATCACTTTATTTGAAAAGAAAAAGCATTGTGTTGATCAATAGGAACCAAATTTGCTAGAACACCTCGGGATTTGAGAGAAAAGTATAAGAAGTGTGTAATTTATTTAGAGGTGCGAGGAATAAATGACTACAAAGGGTTCGGGTTGTAAAAGTATCAACAACACAATATTGGTCGTGGTCTAAGACATGTGTAAGTTCAACTTTGGCTAATTACACACTCACTAAAGGTCGAACATTGGATAAGTGGAAAATATTTTGTGTTGTTTGATCTCTTTCTAAACGTGTTACTTTATTTTGCAAACTTGAGGCATATGGTGAGAAATTTAACATTAATTATACCTATGATTATTCTTTTAGCTTAGTTTAAATTTGTAGTTTATTTTTATTTTGTTCGAGGACCTAACAAATGTTTAGTTTGGGGTGTTTGATAAGTGCATTTTGTGCACTTATTCGGCCTTTAAACCAAGCTTTTATCTCGCCATTTTATTGAATTTATACTTAATTTATTGTATTATTCTTCCTATTTCAGCTTTTAGACCCGCTTATAAGCACATGGAGAAGATTGACGAAAAGAGCATAAAATTTGGTGAAATCAACGAGTAAATGATATACCATTGAAAGATAATCGAATTACGAGTCCACCACTTTTTACGGATCTCAATTTGAGCTTTACAAGAAGTTATGGCTGCTTGAAAACAGCCGCCCATGCTAACTTTTTGGCTGTGGGAATTTTGTTTCCTTTTCGAATTTAATTCGATTAGGGAAACCTTTTTGACACGATTTGTATAATATTTTGAGATATTTTAGGGCACAATTAGGTAACTATATATATATGAGTTATTAACTCATAACATGGATGGAATTTTGGGAGCCAATTTGAGAGAAGAACGGAGACAAATCAAGAACTAAGATCAAGATTCATCCTTTCAAGATTAAAATAAAAGATCAAGTTCAATATTGTATCTCCCAATTATTTTCTTCATATCCGGTGATGAACCCATATTTTCATCTCTTCTTTATTTTCTATTATTAGTATGCTAGGCTAGAATTAATTAGTTCTAGGATCTTGATGAAGTTTGTATCATGAATCTTTAATTCTTCGAACCTAGTTTTTGATATTTAAGCATGTTTTTATTTTTGAACAATTGATATTGATTTTCTTCATCTACAATTATATGCGCATACCAGACGTGTTCAAAGATCCTTGTGCCACCTCCTCAAGATCATTTCCTATATAAAGGTGATGATCCCAAGTTATTTGGCTTGAAGTCATTATTATCTCTTTATTAGCTTCAATACTTGAAATATTTCTTTTTAGAAAGACACTAATTTTTACATCAGGGGAAAACAGGACATAGTTCCCCGCCTTTTTTTTTTTTGAAGTTATTGGAGCTTGGGACATACATAGAGTAGCACTTCTCGCAATACCATCTTCATAGGTATGATGAATTAGGACAAATGCATAAAGAAAGTTCTCAATGAATTTTTCATCAACTTTGGTACATTCTATCAAAATGTATGAAAGAATAAGTTGGATACACAATAAATATAAGTTAAATAAATATATGTCAAATACGATTACCGCAATGAAGAAACCAACATTGACCACAATTGCCATCCATGCAGCCTTTTCTTCGTAGTCTTTAAGCTTGGTGTTCATTATAGTATCGATGGGAACACCTATGAATTGCAAAATCATAAGAGTGTACATTGTCCTTTGTGTCGCTTAGCTTCAAAGCTATGAACGAAAGAGATCCCGTCTTTACATACTTAAAAGTATTTATCGTCATTCTTTAAACAAAAATGAGTTAACCATGAATAACCCCCATACGACTGCCACAATAACGAATTGAAACTTCTTGGGGCGCTTTCTTATATACCTCATAAACAAATACATAAACAAATAATTCAGGAGACATAAAACAAAAGATACAAAAAATACCATAAGAATAGCCCAAACACTATTCCATTTTATGACAATATATTGTTATTTATAAGGTAATCCCTCATTAACACAAAACCACATCAAGAATGCAAATATAAAGGATAGCAGAAAGATAAGACATTTCACCTTAAGAACATCACTCGAACTAACAACATCAGCCACTGAATTACTACCACCATCACTCACAAACTCTCTAACAACATCACTGACAGAATCCTCGCGACGGCCACAATTCCTCCTAGTAATTAGTGATGTTCGCTCAATATCAATCTCTTCTATATGTGCCTCTATTCCACCATTAGCCCGGAAGCCACCATGGCAAGCCCTACGGTCACCACCAATAACACCCACATCCAGCAACTTCACCCCAACACCACCAACTCTGACTTTTGCCATCTATATCTCTATGCTGGCGCCACATAAGCCAATTCCAATGTCACCGCCACCAGTAATGCCACAGTGGCCATCTTCTATGCCACCGATAATAACGCCGCTATTAACTCCACCCTCCAAACCACGAGTCTAAGTATGCTCTTTTAGTATTTGTATCTCAACCTGATCGACTATTACAAGAGATTTAGGAAATTAGTAGATTAAAGAGTGAGAATAGTGAGCTAAAGAGTGAGATAGTGATGGCAACAGGGTGGGGCGGAATACCCATTTATTGTCCCGTTTAATTAATTAATTAATTATTAATATATTTTTTTATTTTTTTACATACAATTTAAATTTTAAAATATAAAATAAAAATAAAATAAAAACATTCGAGACGGGTTCGGAGAATTTGAGGCGGAGACAATGATTCCCGTCCCCGCCCCATTGGGGACGGGGCGGGACGGATTTTTTTGCCATCACTAAGTGAGAATAATGGATGTAATGATATATATTTACAGACATAGTGTAATATATATATGTATTTATATAATTGCAATAAAAAGAGTGAGAAAAGCATAAAAGGTTTATCAATAAAATGGTCGAAATAGCATGATACTTAGTGCTCGTTTGATTTTGATAAAAATCAGATTTTTAATAAATTTTGATAATAGTTGATGAAATATGTGGTTGAAAAGTTGCGGATCTTATAAGAAGTGTGGTTAAAATTAATTATTAACTTTGACTTCAATTTTTTAGCAAATTTTAATTAAAATCAAACAAACATTTATAATAAGAAAAATTAAGAAACTACATCACAAAATCAAAAATAAAATAAAAATACAATTTTACTTAAAAATTATGTTAATGAATTTAAAGCATGTGTAATAATTGTGTGAATTCTTGTTAGTTTGTAGGAAATTTTCATTCTTACAATCACATTACTAATTTATCCTCAACATTTCTTTAGCATTAGACATTTCTAACTTTTCACTCAACTGTAAATCACATTTCCATTGATAGATTATGTGATAAACTGTCATTATCCCACTCAAGTACACCCTATGCGTTTGTGAATGACTTTACCTTCACTTCTTCTTCTTTCTCTCTACAAAGTCAGGAATCACCTTACAATCCCTTTATTGGGTTTGTGAAAGAAAACATATTAAGAAAATCAAGAAATTGGATTTTATTTAATTTGGGAAAATGATTTTGGAAAAGGAAGATCTGGGTTTGAGTTTAATTCTAATAGTTCACTGCATGTGAATCTCATGCTTTCTTTAATCTCATATTCTCTTTCTTGGCCTTCCTCATGTTGGTTCTTGATATGATGAATCTAATCAAAAGTTTTGCTCATTTTTTTTTTTAATTTTTTTAAATCTAGTCCCCATCAAAGCCTCTTTTACAAATCCAACAAAGATTTTTCTCTTTATTTTAAACAATTGGGGAACTTGGAAATTATCCAAGAAAATCCAAGAAATAATTGTTGTTGTGAAAATCCAAGAAACAATTGGGGTACTTGAAAATTATCCAAAAAATAATTGGATAACTCGGAAGATTTAGAGCTTAACTACTATGATTGGAAAAAGTAAATATGAGATTGTTTAATATTGTACTTGGTTTACGTTTCTATATTGTACTCTAGCACTGACAACTAGCTTGAACAAATAGCCAAGTTACACAGGCCAACCCGTAAAATCCTGTGCTCAAACTACTCATGGCTCGTTTTTACTTTTTAGACGAGCTTAGGTTCGGGCGAGCTCAAAGTTTGGCTTAGTGAGCCAAAAGCTGGGCCCAAGTGCCTTGGCCCACATGCTTAAAGCAAGCCGGCTTGTTTGGAGAGCTAGAAGCTCTCCGCCAAGGGGCCCAACTCGCTTTTTTGGGATAAAATCTAACATAGCCGCAACCCCCAAGCATCTTTTCTAGCCTAATTGCTATTCTAGAAAAAGTAACTTATTTATCGTAATTAGTCTCTATTGTCGTAACAAAATTTTTAATTTTTTGTAAATTTCTAATTAAAAAAATAAAATCGACAAGCACAATAGGGTGGCCCGTTTGGCCCATTTCGAGCTTGGCCCACGAGCTGGTCGAGCCCCACTTTTGAGCACGAACAAGGTCCGGCTCGGCTCGTGGGCCCAAAAGGCCTAGCTTGTCTAAGTCACGGCCCGACTTGGCCCAACTATTTGCCACTCTTATTCTACTCTTATCGAATATATGTAAGGTTAGATCTCTCCCTCCTAAATGTATAATATTTTATGTTCATTTTTAAATAAATATTCTATTTTGTGGTGGATTGAAAAAAAAAATTAAAAACATCTAACAAGCTAACAAGTTAGCTTGTTTAGACATAGAGTTTTGGCCTAAAAGAAAAATAATTAAGGATGGCACTTTCAAAATCATCTCTTTCAAAATTTGCTGAGCACTTCAATCAATCTCTCTGATTCGATCATCTTCCTCCATCGATATCTCCAAAATCTATTTACCTCTTCAATCTATCATTATAATAAAGCATACAGTCGAATTCTACCGCAAAGAAGCGATATACTAATAACGATCACCAAACTATGTTTATAGGGATGGCAAGTCCTCTCCGTTCTCATCCTATCACGAATTAAAATATTTTGACCTTATCACGACCGTATGGAGTTTCTCCACTACGGGAAGAAAAAGGCACGTTGTCACACTATTATTAGGTCTTTAATTTCATCTCCTCCAAAATTTGCTATTCAATCATCTTCTTTAACAGACCACTCCCAAAATCTACTCATCTTCTCAATCCATCCCCTTCAATCGATCATCTTACTCCATCGATCATCTCCAAAATCTGTTCACCGCATCAATCTATTATCATAATTGAACCTACGATCGGATTCCACCGCAAAAGAAGCGGTATACTAATCACCGACCGTATGGAGGTTTCTTCACAACAAGCACTCAAAAAAGTATTTTTTTTCCGTCACTACGTTTTCATCATCTCAAACCAAAATCCATATATCTCTCTCTCAATCCCTCAATTTCTCTATATTATTCTCCATATTCATCAAAATCAAAGCCCATCGACAAAGCTCTCTCTTTTTCATTCTTCTCAACTCTTCAATCCATTAAAATCTTCTACGATCGGATTACCGCAAAAAAAAGCGATATACTAATTGATATTATTTTTGTTGTCAAATTTTTTATTTGAAAATACATCATCAGGTTGGATCTCACCTATTAAGAGATATACTAGTTTATTTATTCTTTTTTATTTGTTAAGTATGATTTAAATTTAAACCTTCCATTAAAACACAGACGTGTGACGGTTAAGAGTTAGCCTGATCAAGAAAATAAAAACCCACAAAAGATCAAGATGAGAAAAATCATACACAATTCCACACCACACACTCACTATCTCACACGAAATTCTCCACACGCACTAAAAGTTAGGCACTGACTGTTGAGAGTTGAGAACAAGAGATGGGGGAGGAAGAAGAGAGGAACGACGGCGGTGTTGTTGTTGTTGTGAAACCGAAGCCCAGTAAAGGTCTGTCTTCCAAGGCCGTGGACTGGTTGGAACGGGTTTTTGTGAAGCTTATGCATGATCCCAAAAAGCCCCTCCATTATCTTTCTGGTAATTTTGCTCCAGTTGATGAAACTCCTCCTCTTCAGGACCTCCCTGTTAAAGGGCACCTGCCGGTGAGTCCAATTATGATCTTGAAGTTTGTGTTCATAACTGTATGCATGTTTCGTGACCAATTTTATGGAATAATAGAAATTATATATTTTGGCATTTCTGGGACAAATTGTGGATCGTTATACTTATATTTTCAGTGCACGAGCTACAAGTTTTCTTTTTCGAATTTGCTTATGTAGACATGCATTAACTTTTGGTAATAATTTAAGAAATGCAATCTTATTTTGTCAGAGTCTTCATAAGTCCTTGGATGCATACCTTTAATGTTTATACCCAAGGATTGAATAATCTTCTGGTATAAAAGCCAGGTTGTGAGCTAAATACTTAGCACTCATCAAATGTATTTCAAAGTTTACACAGAACAAGGCTTAACTCGTCGGTGTTATACTTAAGTGTAGCATAAATAAGTGGTCATGAGTGTGTTCTGTGTTTGTAGCTGAAGAAAGTCTATTTTCATTTCCAGCTTTCAATTAAATTATGTATCATCCCAATTTCTGGTGCTTAAGCTCGAGTGCTTTGGCTGCAACAGTCTAATTTTGTGAAAAAACTCTGCCCATCTCAGGAGTGTCTGAATGGTGAGTTTGTGAGGGTTGGTCCTAACCCAAAGTTTGCCCCAGTTGCTGGATATCATTGGTAATTCTTTTTTCTTTCTCAAATTATTTTCTTTAGAGCCTCACACGGTCTTCTCTTATAATTCCTCTGATTCATATTTCTTATTATTTGTAGTGGGATTTCTCGTTCTTGTGATTTGATAGCCATATTTGTCTAATCATCTTTGTTTGTTCTCTTTGCAGGTTTGACGGAGATGGGTGTGTGTTTTTCATTCCTCATTCATCTCTTGTGATGCATAATTAATTCATTTACTTTTCACCAGGGCAATGTCTACCACTCCTCCATTCCTACCCTTCAATCATCATTTTTGTTGAAACTCTTGGCATGAGATATATACTGTTTTTTGCACATTCCTAAACTTTACTTGAGAGACATATCTCTTCTTGGCAGGAATAATAAGTCAACCACAAAAGCATACAATTTATAGCGATCGAACCTCATTTCCGTAAAACATCTGATTGCTTTCCTATCTACCACTGTTTATATACAAATAATTTACAGTTGATTGTGATATTAAAGAATCTCTAACCGTGTTTTTCATGGAATACACTGCATCAAGCATCCAGGATAGTATAGCCTTTTACTTGATATAATTTTAGGCATTTGACAGATGATACAGTTGTCCTATGAAGAGGATCCACGTAGGCTTTGATTTAGTGATAAATAGGTCTTTGTTCTGAATCCAATTCTAATGATTAGAGCCCATCTTTTCAATCAAACATTTATCTTAAGAATAGAGTTGCTCATCAAAAGCACATAAATTTGTTGCTAAATTAAATATTGTAAAACACTGAAATGGCTCAGTTTCTTATTGTTTCCTAAACCCGGAGTACTATTTGCACGAACTTTAAGAACTATATCTTATCTCTGAGTATTAACAATTATATCCTCCAAATTCACAAATCTTTTGAGCTCAATATCACAATCGGATGAAAGTGAATTTCAAAATCTGTTTTTATCTCTATTCAATGATGGGCCTGTTAACATAAGTTTTTTAAAATATCACCATCTGTTTTCTTTTTGTCATGAGATAAGTTCTTACATAATTTCAATTAGTTTTGTTTCTGCTTTGAAATTGGTTTTGTTGGATTAGCATCTTATTTTGTGCAGAAAAGAAGGTTCTGTGTTTCTAGTTCTATTTATTATATTTCTTTGAGTAAAGCACTTTATATTCTGATATTTTCTGTTGTGCATTTTTGGTAATTTTTTACTGACTTAAAATTCGTTGGAGTTTGAACTATTCCAACATCGTGATATATTATGAAGTTAAATAAATGTGGCTTAGAAACGGTGTTCTTTTCTGCAGAATGATTCATGGAATGCGTATAAAAGATGGAAAAGCAACATATGTCTCTCGCTATGTGAGGACATCGCGCATTAAACAAGAAGAGTTTTATGACGGAGCTAAATTTATGAAGGTATGGACTGGAAATAACATAAATATCATCACAGACATTTTTTTTTCATGATCTCCCTCCTTCAACATCTCCAAATGGTGATTATTAAAGTTTCTTCAGTTGAATGAACCCTTTTCTGTTTTTATAATAGTTTAACTTTTTAACTGAATTACTCTGGGTGGCATATATATAATCTGTGAAGCTGTACATTTGACTGGAACGACCCTATTTACCTCTCCCAAGCATGTCAGAACTGTAGTATCATGGTTTGATTGAAGGTGCTTTCCTCTAATTTTGTGGAAATCTCAAGTTATCTCAAGTGAGCCTATAAAAAAAACTAATGAAAAGTATAGGGGGAACCTGTATATTATAAATATCTTTCAGTAGCTTTATTGATTAAGTCCAGGTGCATGAGTTAAAAGTTTTGATTTCATAGATGCAATAAAGCATTTTAAGTAGTGTTTAACCCCAAAACCATTTGGTATTTTGTGAGCAATCCCAGGAATCCTTGACTAAATATTGTGGGACTTGTTTCTTTCCACCTATCAATATGAGCTTTTCAACGCCTTACATAAAATTTAAGTTAAGCAGCTATGAGTTTTAGTGGATTCACTAAAGTTAGACCTCAGTAACACCAGTCGACCCTTGATTAGGAAAACTTAAAATGGCAATACATGCTGTTTTTTTTTATTTTTTAAATGTCAATAATAAAGGAAATTATAAATAACTGAGAATATTTGACTGCAACTGAGTAGCCTTTGTTCTTTGACATACCGGATTGGACAGGTCTCAAAATTAACCATCTTTTGATGGTTCTCTTTCTTTAACTTTACATTTAAACAAACGTGGTTGTACCTCATAAATACAATCGTCTATCAATTTACATTTTCTTGGTACATTATTTTGTATTGTGTCATTTGCAGATTGGAGATCTGAAAGGGATGTTTGGATTAGTCATGGTAAGCATGCAAATGCTTAGAGCAAAACTGAAAGTATTGGATATTTCTTACGGACATGGTACAGGTGAGTAAGTTTTGTATTCCCACCATAAGCTAATTTTGTATTAGCCCACCATACCCCAATCTGAAAGGGATGTTTGGATTAGTCATCATGCAAATGCTTAGCAAAACTGAAAGTATTGGATATTTCTTACGGACATGGTACAGGTGAGTAAGTTTTGTATTCCCACCATAAAGCTAATTTTGCATATTTAGCCTGCCTCCCCACCCCACCCCCCACCCCGGCTGAATTATGGTCAGTGGAAAAGGTTGAAAAATATATATATTTGTTTCCGTACATTTGTTTTCCAAATGCTGATGTGTAGAATATTACAATCTTCTTCCAGCTAATACTGCTCTAATATATCACCATGGAAAGCTTTTGGCACTCAGTGAGGCTGATAAACCATGTAAGCTAGCTTTCTTGTTTTTATCTCTATATTAAAAATTTCATGTTTTCTATAAACTCAAATTTCATTGTGATCCAATCGTTTTGTGGGATTCTACCTTGGATCATTGACCTTTTTTCATTTCAACATCCCATCTCAAGCCTGGAATCTTAATTTACTTTGTGCATGGTTCTTGTCGATGATATATTGGGCAGTCATCCCAGAGAAAAAAATTGTATTTTACTTGCATTTTGAATCTGAAGATAGCTCAAAAATAAGTGGACATCCACTTTTTTTAAAAGAAAATATTTTCAATTTATTGCACAGATGCAATAAAAGTTCTGGAAGATGGAGACCTGCAAACTGTTGGCATGCTGGACTATGACAAAAGACTGACACATTCCTTTACCGCTCATCCTAAGGTTGATCCATTCACCGGTAAGAGAAATGTTTGCAAGAATTCGACAAAACTAATAAATATCTATAAATATTCAGTTAATTTATCTACATTTATTGATAAAACCCCACTAGTGCTGCTTGCTTTGATCTTACCAAGAAGGTTACTGGTCCATGTCCTTTTGGTGCATTCTTACATAGCTGCAATTACAGCCTCGTTTGTCTTCATCTGGCCACAAATGGCTCCACCTGTAACTATAAAATTGGTTGAAGTGCATCCAATCTCGAGCTTGAAGAGTGGAAATCATAGATTTCCCTTTCTTTTGTTCGTAAATAAGGCAGCTTAGCTTGTGAAACTTTGCATGCAGGGGAAATGTTTACCTTTGGCTATTCACAGACGCCACCTTATATCACATACAGGGTTATATCAAAGGATGGGATGATGCATGATCCAGTGCCAATTACAGTATCCGACCCCATCATGATGCATGATTTTGCCATTACTGAAAATTATGCAATTTTTATGGACCTCCCTTTATATTTCAAGCCAAAGGTAAGGGGATTTCGCAAGAATGTCAATTATTGATTATAGTGTCTGTTCCAGTTAGTAGGCCCAACACTTGCTGTAGGATCCTTGGTTCCATTAATTTCACTTCATTAGATTGTCATCACATGGTTGCTGAGATCAAAAGGGTCGTCCGGATCTCTCTATTTCACTTTTCACTTCTTTAAGAAACCATTGATTTTGTCTCTGTATCAGACTAAACTAATCTAAAAATGTTCAGCTCTTGATGCGGAAGGGATAAACTGAATTTAGTCTAAAGGATGAGTTACATAATAGATAATACTAGGTTTGTTGAGATATTTGATATTTGCAACTCAAATGGGTGTGATTGGGTTTATTTTCCTCATTTGTCATCTAACCTCTGTTTGATTTCTCTAGTTCTGACAAATAGTGGTTTTGCTTTCCCTTTATTGCAGTATCGCTTTAAATAAGAAAATAATTTTGCTGCTTACCTATAAAAAGGAGAGATGCAAGATTTTAAAATTTTAACCATTCATTGATTTTAATACTTGTGAAACTTTTATGAATACAATACTATCATGCTTCAGATAACGATGAACTTGAAAGTAATATCTTGTTTACTCTATTTCAATCTTCTCATCTCCAGTAGCTTCCCTAATAGATTTGGAGTTTTCAAAATCTGGAGTATTAGTTGGTGTTCTCTTTGCGTTTGAGTTTTGTGTTTTGAGTTTTGAATTTTGAGTTTTGAATTCATTTTGTGTTTTGTGTTTTGAGTGTTTGTTTTGAGATTTTTGAAAGTGTGTTCTTTTTGGAATTTTCGAAAATTGTTTCTGAAAACAAAAAACTCGAAAACGCATTTACTTGAATTTTTTTAGAAATTTGGACTTACTTGGAATTAAAAACATTTAAACACAATTATAAACAATTATAAACCATTAAAAAGAATTAAAAACATTTAATTATGGAATGAAAACCATTTAAAAACAATTAAAAACATTTAATTATGGAATTAAAAACATTTAAAAACCATTAAAAACATTTTAAAAACAATTAAAAACAACTAAAAAGAATTAAAAACATTTAATTAAGGAATTAAAAAATTTAAAAACAATTAAAAACAATTTAAACTTGGAATTAAAAACATTTAAACACAATTAAAAATATTTAATTATGGAATGAAAAATATTTAAAAACCATTGAAAACAATTTAAAACATTTAAAAAGAATTAAAAACATTTAAAAACCATTAAAAAGAACTAAAAACAACTAAAAAGAATTAAAAATATTTTAATTAAGGAATTAAAAAATTTAAAAACAATTAAAAACAATTTAAACTTGGAATTAAAAATATTTAAACACAATTAAAAATATTTAATTATGGAATGAAAAATATTTAAAAACCATTAAAAACAATTAAAAACAATTAAAACCATTAAAAAGAATTAAAACGCTTGGAAAGGAGAAGGGAATCGATCCCATGACCTGCTGCTTGGAAAATCGCGCACCTGACCACTTTGGATAGGAACCGCATGTTGTTAAAAAAAATGCGGAAAATGGTTAAATCATTATTTTGATCAACGTAAAATGAAAAAAAAAAAAAAGGCGCAACCAAGATTCAAAACGGGGACCTCCGCGGCCAAAACGCGCGTTTTAGCCTTTTTGAAAACGCCCGAGATTTGTTAAGAAAATGCAAAAACGGCTAAAAAGTCATTTTGTGTTTCCTTTGCAATTTTTTAATTGTTTTCAAAAATTCATTTTTGGAAATGGCAAAAAGAACACGTTTTGACTATTTTCAAAAACATAAAACGGAAAAAGGATTGAAAACACCGAAGACAACAGGACCTTAATATTTTATAAAATATTCTTCTAAATCTAAATGATAAAATGATGAATTGGGATAGAATTCAATCATAAAATCTTGGTTATTCACAGTGTCATATTTTCAGGAAATGGTGAAGGAAAAGAAGTTCATATTTACTTTTGATGCCACTAAAAAAGCTCGATTTGGTATCCTTCCACGATATGCTAAGAATGAGCTCCTAATCAGATGGTTTGAGCTTCCAAATTGCTTCATATTCCACAATGGTGAGCAACTGACTTCATATATACCTTAGAGTTGCAAATAAAATGCTCCCTATGTTCACCCGTTTCAAGGTCTCGTGTCACTAGTTGCTTGGCCTACAAAATTTTGTATGTGAATGATCTATGGCAAAGTAAAGTGAAAGAGCAAAATTAGTTGCATGCTGGGCATTAAAGATCATATCTACAACAAATTAGTTTCGAATATGTTTGTCGTTTGTTTTTCAAGTTGCTTACAACTCTACATGTGGTTGATGATAACTTTTCTTATGCATTGATAACCCAAAATAAAGAAGAAGAAGAAAAGTAAAAGAAAGAAGTGTGTGTATGTGTGAGAGAGAGGGATTCAACTTTTAGCCATTTACCTGTGGAACATATCAAGTATTGAAACTTCTAATGTTCATCAGATTATGGTATATTTGTATCACCAGAATCTAGTTATTTTGACATTTCCAGTTCTGAACGAATTTTTTTTTTTTTTTTTTTACTTTTGAACTGTTTATTAGCAAATGCTTGGGAGGAGGGAGATGAAGTTGTCCTCATCACTTGTCGTCTTGAGAATCCAGATCTTGACATGGTTAATGGTGGCGTTAAAGAAAAGCTCGAGAATTTCAAAAACGAACTGTATGAAATTCGAAAATTTGTTCTTTCTCTTATCTGAAAGATATATTCTGATTCTAGTTGTGTTTGTCAGGTACGAGATGAGGTTCAACCTGAAAAATGGACTTGCTTCACAGAAAAAATTATCCACTTCGGCTGTAGATTTTCCGAGGGTGAATGAAAGTTACACTGGAAGGTAAATCTAAACAACTTTGTAAATTTTCATTAATTTTTGCATTTCCATTTTTGTTCAGTTTCATCCACTCTTTGGATTTATTTATTAATGAACACTTGTTAACTTTATTTCTTTTCTAAGTCATAGTCCATCTTTATTCTCTATGTTTTATCGTGGCTGTTGAATAGTTCACGTGCATTTATCAGCATAATCATAAATGTTTCTTGAATTCAGGACACAACAATATGTATATGGTACGATATTGGATAGTATCGCTAAGGTAACTGGGATTATCAAATTTGATTTACATGCGGAATGCGACATTGGAAAACTGAAGCTTGAAGTTGGTGGAAATGTTAAGGGTATCTTTGATTTGGGACCTGGAAGATTTGGTTCAGAAGCCATCTTTGTTCCCCGGCAGCCTGGTATCACTTCTGAAGAAGATGACGGCTACTTGATTTTCTTTGTACATGATGAGAACACCGGGTACTTTTTCGCCCTCGATATATTATTTAAAGTTCTACCAAGTAATGTTGGTATTGATTTTTGTTAAGTTCAAAAGTAATCACTAGTGTAAAACTCATTAATATGTCGATGGAAATTTCTCAAATAGCAGCATAATGTATAACTACATAAGATTATTTTTCAGGTTGTAACCCATCTTAACATACTTCAGATGAACTTCTTTAAGATAATTTTTTGGCAATAAAATGTTCGGAAGTTGTACTTGGGATTAATTCTGGAGCTTTTTCTTTTTTTTTTTTCCTTCTCAATTTTTATCTAGTAAGGTTTTGAATCTAGGGGGAATCCAGAAATTACTTTGTTTCTTCACTTCCTTTATTTGTTCTCAAAATGAAAAAGGGACCCACAATAATATTAGGCTATTTTGTGATTCGACGCTATTAATTTCATATTTAGCCAATTTTTCTTCTTCTTCTTTATATTACTTTCTACATGGATATAGATTAAAAATTGATGCAATCTGTGCCCCTGAATCAAACTGATTTAAATGTAATTTGTGTATTGCTCTATATGTAGAAAGTCAGTAGTTAATGTGATTGATGCAAAAACGATGTCACCTGATCCTGTTGCTGTTGTTGAACTGCCCAAGAGAGTTCCATACGGATTTCACGCCTTCTTCGTGACAGAGGTTAGTTTATCATTTTGTTTGTTTTTGGTTTCCTTCTGTATTTTCTTTTAGCTAAAATCAATAAAAGATTAAAGCCAGTTTATCACAAAACTTTGCAAAAGATTTCATGTAAGATAGTCGAGTAAATAGCGTAACAATATTTGCTAGTTACATGGTTGATGAGTCTGCAAGCAGAAATAAATTTATGTTCATCTTCTCTAGGGTTGAGACAATGAACTAATTCTCGCAATCAATCTATGTGATTATAAGAGTTACTACATTCAGAAAGGGAGACAATATGCCCTGTTGATACAAAGTGTGGAATTTAAGGTTCGAATAGTATTTGTAGGATTCGGCTTTAACCATCTCTTCTGAAAACAATTGGTCTCCAATGAGGGAAGGCTAAACCTTTTATGGCATTCAACCATAGTTTGAGTGACCCGGCATTGTTGCTCTCCAACAGTATTTGATATAAATTTTTAGGGATTTTCAAGATATTTATATCGCATAATTGGATTTGCATTTACAAAAGACGACGTATCTGTGTGTATGTCTGTATCCACGTTTGTACATGTAGCAGTTACTTTTTAGCGAGGATTTCCTGCTCCAAATTGAAGTAGAGGTCTCATCACATATGAGGTACATCATAAAGATTGGGTGTGTTGTGATAAATTCGAAACAAATAAATTCAGTTTGCAACACTAGAAGATTTGGCAATTTCTTCCCAAGCATCTCTATACTTAGCAATATCTTGATCTAAGGTGTTCTTCCTTGTATTCTCGAGTTTGAACTCCGACTTGGCAAATTTATAATTCGTTTACTTTTGCTAATTCCGACTTACTTTTCTTTTTCAAATACGCTTTTCATTTGGGGCTCATTATCTAACTTGATGGTGCTTTGAGCAGGAACAACTTCAAGAACAAGCAAAGCTTTGATTAGTAAAAGGTTATGATGATCACAAGTGATTCCAATAGATGAACAAAGGATGCGAGTGAATTTATGTGATATATAGTACTAGTTTAACATCAGATGTACTGTACACTCCCTCTGCATATGTAATTGTACCACCCCACCCCACCCCACCCCACCCCACCCAAAAAAAAAAGTACTGTATACCAATTGATCCATGGCATTTCTTTTACTTGCTTATTCGACTGGCTCGTCTTGGGAAAATTATATTTTTGCCGAAAAAGATAAATACGAGAGAAATAAGTATGGAAGAGAACGAATCGCTATAGTTCTCCACTGGATTTAGCCCTTCATGTACGTTGATGTTGGGATGGTAAAGGAGCTGGGTGGCCCTCTCGTCCTCCATCCCACCTAGGAATTTCGGTAGGCGGGATGAAATTTAAATATTTCCATTTTCAGCCATAATTCTCTGTTTACTTGTTTATTTTTTATTTTTGAAATAAAATTTAAATTTTAAAAATAAAAGTGAAATAGAAAATAAGAGTCGTGGTAGGTTCAGGGAGGGACGATGTTCTAATTCATGGAAATTATAAAATAGAAGATGCGATTATAGTTTAATAATAAATTAATAATATAATAGTTTAGACAGTGATTTAATTATTTATAAGGTCTTTTCAAATATGCTACCTTAGTTCTAATTCATGGAAGCTATCGAAATTGACATGGGATATTCTTTGTTAAGGGATTGATCTTCTATCTACTTATCTTATTTTACTTATAATCTTTACGTTGAAATAAAGATCGCGTGGTTGGTTCATAATTTCATGACTTATAATTTCTATCTATCATGTTTAGTCACCTCACTGGTGGGCATTATATCTCCTACCCACCATGGGTAGGAGATCAAGCTCCTCTTTGTTAAATGACAATTTTTGTATTGTTGAAATGGTTACTAGGGTCTTGATCTCCTATCTACTTATGTTGTTCACTTATAATGTCTACATTGAGGTGGTATTAGTTCATGGTCCCACATTCATTATTTTTATCAATCATATGATGTCACATCAGCGTGTGTATTATAAGTGGATAACATAAGTGAGTAAGAAATCAAAACACATGGTTACTACTTTGTTAGGAACATTTTGGCGGCCGAAGTCGAGCTACGTGTCGGCCAAGACAAGATTCATGTTTTCTAGTGTCAAGTTAATAGAAAATATATTGTGGTTTAGCACGATTCAAATGAATATCTTTGACAAAGTCAGTGCACGTGGGTTGATAATTATATTTTATATGTATAATTGTCCAATGAAAAATATTGTTAAAAGACAACAAACGAAAGAAAACAAAAATACAGACACCAACGTCAGACCATTCGTCACTAAATTAACTTTTTGTCATGAATGATTGAGATTAATTTGCAAAATAATTGGTAATGTTCACACTTTAAACGAAATTAGATTATAAAATTAAATTTGGACACAATATTAAATTATAGATAGAGAAATTTTGGACCACTTCAAATTTGTATAGTCATGATCTAAAGTTATTTCATTGTTTAAAGCAAGTTGAACACGATTCAAAAGAAAACTTGAATACATCGGACATGCATTGAAAATATTTCGAGTGGTTGGTAGTCGAACAACTGCATATGTATGGTGATTGTTAGATTTTCAATAAAAATAAAAAATAAAAAATGTAAACACAACCCTAATTAGTATATGGCTAGCTTTTTGAGTTAAAAGGGAAAAAAATAATTTAAAACCACATTTGATTTTTTTTTTTTATAATTTATGTTTAAATTTGTCAAAACTGAAGAGAATTTTAGAGGGTTGTGTCAAGTTGATTGAAAATGGCTGACAGCAATAACACAATATTGAAGTTGAAGTTTGGAATTTGGACTTTGAATTTGGAATTTGTAATTAAAGAAATTGCATGGCCTGCCACCTACCATAGAAATGGCCGGAAAGAACAGTTGAAGCACTCATTTACGTTCGCAATGATATGCAAGGTCCAAGTTCATTTATTTCCGCGCCATGAGTCGAATCGAATTGATCAAAATTAAGAGTGGATTCAAGAATTTTTTAGAAATCGAACTAATCACTTCAAAACCATACTATTACTAAAAAAAAATTACACTAATTTTTTTTTATATTATAAAAATAATTTTTCTGGAGCGGGACCGAACTATAGTCCGATCTCACCTCCTAAATGGTTCGATTTCGTCTCCTAAATCCGCCCCGGATCAAAATACTATAGCATAGAATTAATTATTGACTAATTTCAGAGTGAAATGAGTAGTTATGGTCTGATTCGATGTTTTCTTTCCAGAAGTGAATTGAGCCGATTAAAATATTATTTATGATTGTTGATTATATAAGAAAGAGTCAAATCAAACGTAGTCGCATTGGTACGATTCAATTTGATTCTTTTGAGGGTTTATGACTTGAACGTGGGTTATTATTGACATTTTTGGGTGATTAATAATTTTTTTTTCCAAGTGTCTATAGGTTTTAACAAGTGCACTAATTTAATTTGATCGAATGTCCCTAACCTTTACTTATCGCATACTTGTTAATCTCAGAATTTATACTATCTACGTGTCAACAAATCTCTAGTTAACTTTCTGTCAACCTGTATATTACCTGCACACTAAGACAATCGTTAGGCACCAAGATTACCGGAGAAAAAAGGTTCGACAATCGTTGGTACTCTGACGATCAATCAACTGTCGGTATATAAGGTAATACGTATATACGGGGGATAGTATTTGGGTGTGGGGGGATAAGCAGAAAGAAATTTGAGCAGAGTTTAAAAGTGAGAATAATGCGTACCTTAGACAACCGGAGACGTTGTATTTATAACTTCAGAGTTCTAATTGATTTAGGTAAACATTCAATTAGATATCTGATTGGATCCCCATTCTTTTATAGGATAATGGTGATTGGCTAGCAATGTAATCTTTTAGATTTTAGTCCTTATTTAAGTTAATCCCCATTATTATGTTGCCTAATCTTTAGAAGATTGAGATTTGGTTTCAATGTGAGAATTCGTGTGACAATCAAGCACAATCTTAATTTAAAATATATTTCTAGTCATTTTGAAATATTGGACTGCTTGCGGATCTATGATGGATTGTCGACGAAGCACCCAAAGTCGGCCATGAATGTCGAGGCCCTTCATAGACTTCGCTATACTTGGTTCAAGAGTGTTAATATGTTGTTGGGCCCTCGAAGCCTTCAATGTACATATAAGGCCTTCGCTGGGCCCATGAGACCTTCGCGAGGCCTGGTTTGGACATTTTCTAGGCTTATGATACCTTACCAAAATTGGATAATAACAATACTTATGTCCCTGATTTTTTTCTTACATTCGTACTCTCAATTTTGTATTAATTAGCTCATCTTCTCTCTCATGACAATTATATCAAAAAATTCTATAAGAGGCATAAAAAATCTTATTTATCCATTGTACTTATAAATAAAGGAAATTTGGCGAAAATGGTCCATAACCTTTGTCTCTGGTGTGAAAATGGTTCATAACGTTTGTTTTTTGGCATAGAAGTCCATAACTTATGTGTTTTGGTGCGAAATTAGTCCTTATTTGATAAAAAGACCAATATACCCTTAGTTTTAATTAAAAAAATTACAATTAGATTCCTAACTTTTGCAAAAGGTAGAAATATGTTCATTACATTTATTTTTTATAAAAAATTAAGGAAAACTCAAGGTTTTTTTTTTAATTAACATTTTATTGACCAAATTGATAATATACTAAATTATTTTGTATATTTTACGAAATATTATAAAATAATTAAAATTTAAGCTCATAGTTATTAACAAATATATATTAAATAAATTATTTTTATTATTATTAAGTAATGAATTTTTTTTAAATTTATACTTTTATTTTATCGTTACAACACAAAAATAAAAATAACTTTGTCACAACCTTGATACTCAAATAATTTTATTTAATTGAACTATTCGTTTATTAACTACAAATATTATAACTTTGACTGTATTCTTCATATTTTAAATTATCGTTTTATTATAGTTCAAAATCAAAGAATACATAATGTGTAAATTAATTTTTATTAATATGTTTACATTAAAAAATATATACAATAAGATTAGTTCAATGTCATAGAATTATATACGCTATTTTTTTTTATTTAATTTTTATTCAAGTCTTTTACATCACATAGTAATTATATATATTTAAAGTACAATTATTCCACATTTTTCTCTTATGAAAAATTTAATTGACACGATTATAGTGATATATTTAAAATACTAAATTTAATATTATTTAATAATTATAAAGGACCTATTTGCATATTTTGAAAATGTTAGGAATTCAATTGTAATTTTTTCTAATTAAAACTAATGGTGTATTTGTCTTTTTTTATCAAATAAGAACTAATTGCACATCAAAATATATAAATTATAGATTTTTGTTCATAAAAATAAACGTTATGGACCATTTCTGTACTGATAACAAAGGTTATAGACGATTTACGCCAATTTCCCATAAATTAATGGAACCAATAAAGAGAATCAACAAATAAACTGAAAAATAAGGAGCAACCATGCAAAAGATACAAACTACCCTTTTTGCGACATTCAATCATTTACAACATTAGTGTATCATTTGACCTAATTGAAGCTTAATTACCAATTAGATGCATTCTTAATTCCTTAGCTTATTCAAACAACTACCCACGTGGGAGTTAGTCAATAAAGGGCTTTATTTGCTTGTCTATTCATAAAGATTTTAAAATGGACATTTTCTAACTTTAATTCATAATTCTAGAAAAAAAAAAAAAAACACGGCTACCGGCTAAATTAACTATATCTTGTACTAATCAAAGATCTTAATGCAAACCATTGTGCGTTTCGTTTAGATGAAATAGTTAGTTTCAACAATCTTGTCACATATATCTTATTTTGTCGGTGTCGTTATTTTTTTGTCGAGAGAGAAAGTCATGCTTATCTTATTTTGTCGGTGTCTTTACTTTTTGTTGAGAGGGTTAGTTTTGACATTCTACATTTTATAGTGGATTCAGTACAAATTTTATTGTGTCTTTCTCTTTGTTTTGCGTACTTTAGTTTTATCATACTTCTTTTATGATTTCATATGACTTTCCTTTCAAGGAAATAGAATGATCATCTATTCGTTTTTCATGTTCATAGATTGTAAATAATCTAGTCGACATGTATTTTGAAGATAGAAGTGTCAATTGGAATTAATTCGATAATTGATTGTATAATTATATTTGCATCATGTCCGGCTTAGTTTTTTTAAAATTTATTTTTAATTTTATGGAACCCACAAATTTTATCAAATTTTCAATCACATTTCAATAATTTTTTAAAAATACTTTTTAAATTCTATCAAACAGACACTTAATACTATTACCAAACGTGCTCTTGCCGATATATTTCCAACCCACTAGTTGACGAACCTGTGCCACAGAAAATTCGGGCGCAACATTCTTTTGGCCACAATCCTTTAGAAAGCGATAATGACCAATATCTTGTAGTCTTGTAGGTCCAAAAAGAGTCAAAGTCAATATCTAAAACAAAAAGTTTTTGGATAAAAATTTGATTAATAATACACGTAAGTTTTAAAATGAATAGTTGAAAATAAATAAATTATTTATTTTGAGAATTAAAGTGAAAATAAATTTTATAATAAATAATTTTATTTACTTAAAATTTAAAAAATTAATCTATCTAAACATATTTAAAAAATTAATATTAATTAAAAGTAACTTATATTTTTTAAACTTATGGAACATATGCTCATAGAATATCTGAATACGGTAATTGGTAGGTTGGTAGTATGTTTTTTCCATAAATGTCATTGCTATCTGATTTAGTTCGATTTTTTTTAGGATCGAATTGGATTGGACCGTCCATCTCTAATGTAGAGAGAAAAAAAAAATTAAAATATGCTTAATCTATATCTATATTAAAGAAGGTGTTCTCAACTCAGATTTTAAAAGATTTGATAATATTTATAAATTTGAATAAAATTCCGCAGAATTTATAAGATTTCAACATAATTTTATATTATAAATTTCAATATATTCTTATGGATTTGTCTTTTTATTAAAAATAGTAATTTTACATTGTTTTTATTCTAAATAGTTCAAATGGGTCTTTTCACAAATAATCACAATAAATAAAATATTTTTTAAAATATTAACATACTTTTTTTATTATAAAAATACGACTTTCAATTTTTATAACACTTTTTGTTACACTTGTTATTTTTATTATGATAAATATGCTACATTTGTTATTAACAAACATAACAAATGTAATTACAGTGTTACAAAAATAAATAAAAAATAGCATTTTTAGAATAAAAATAGTTATATAGCAATTTTTAAATTATTTTATATTTTGTGGTATATGGTAAAATTATCACTAGTTCAAATGACTGTCCTACATAAACAAATATTATGAGTAGAATTTTGGAAAGAGAAAAATTCATGAAATATGAAGAAGTAAAGTCTATTTTCAATCAAATAGGTGAATGATTCGATGGATTAAGATGTATATCAATTCGACAACTGTGTCATCTAAGCTCATATGGAATAAACTAATAAACAAATCATCAATCGTCTCTAAGCTCTAGCGAAATTAGATCTATTGTTTGAGAGATTCACATTACTATTATCATTTTCCTCAATTTTGAATTAAAAAAAAAATGAAATAAAGTTTAGAAAAAAAAAATGAAATAAAGTTTTAATTCTAACTTTCTTTCTACTTGTCTTTTTTTATAAAATTTTATCTTTCATATCCGAGACTAGATTATGGATATTTAGGATTCATTCTCTTCCACAATCGATTGTTTAACTATCTTGGATAAAAATATATTTTATGGCTTAAAAAATAATTTACATGTGTCGTATTTGTGAATAAATCTTTCTAAGTTCAAAAAGAATTTTTAGTCTTATCTCGACTTTTCTGATCCAATATCTAATTGTCCTAAATGTTATTAGACTAATTATCTAATTAATATTTATCAATAGATTACTTATATTTTTCAGCCCAATTGTTTGGTTTAATGAATAGTCATTGAACATCAAGAATGAAAATTGAAAGACGATGTTTGAGAATTGTACAAAAAAAATATTAAAATATCAATAAATTTCCATGATAATATAAATTGAAAATCACAAACAATATTTTATTACAAAAATTTGTGGTACAAATTGAGGAGAGAGGGAGAGGAAGAGATGCACAAGAGAATAGTTTGATTGAAATTTTGAGGAGTGTGTATATAATTCCTAAAAATTTAGTATTCATATTTATGAGCTTGAAATCTATACAAATCTGCTTAAATCTTCTAATTATTTATGAGCTCAAATCTGCTTAAATCTTCTAATCTTTAGTTTTTGTTTCTTACTTATATTTATGTTGTTTTCATTTACATCGTCAAATCAGACACGTCTAACAAAAAGACAATATACAAAAGAATATTATTTATAAAAGCTATTACTCCAATAAATATATAATATTATATAGTTAATCATTACATTTTTTACAATAAAATTAGTAATTATTAATTTTATTTTTCGTAAAATGCAGTCATGAAGATCTTTATTAATACATTATTAATTTCATAAGATATGATATCAATGGTTCATTAATCATTAAAGTTCAAATCACCAAAAGTTTTTCACTGAGTTGAAGTTACTATTTGTATTACTACTATATAAAATTCATCTCTAATTATAATTGTACTTTTGTAAATAAAATATCAACATCGAACAATAAAATACAATATGTTATCAACAATTGTATTTTTTTATTTTTATTGCAATTGCTACTTTAATATTTTAATTATTAATAATTTAAAAATAAAAAATTTGATAATAAAAGGAATCAACAAGAGAATTAACCATTAAACTAGAAGCTAATGAAGTATTGAGAAAAGTACAACACCCCTTTTTGGGACATTCAATCATGTACAAGATTAGTGTGTGGTTTGACTTAATTAAATATTTAATTAACAATTGGATTCATTCTTAATTTATTAACTCATTCGAACAATTACCCACGTCGGATTTAATCAATAGAGGGCTTTATTTGCATGTCCAATCATCAAGATTTTAGAAGGCACATATGCTAACTTTAATGAATTTTATAATGAAAAATTGAATTTGATCATGGGTATAATTTTTTTGTTAATTAACAGACCACTGAGACTACTGAACAAAATTTATAGAGACTAAATGTCATTTTGGTGAACAAAATTAAAAGTTTTGGGATTTGATAACATATTTTTTATTATTTTAAGTGTAAATTTGTAAAAATAAAAAGATTTAAGACTTATTTGTATTTTTGAAAAAGTTTAAGAGTTAATTTTAATTTATTTAAGTTTGGGGTAAAATTGTCAAAAGATTTGGATAATATGTTAGAATTAGAAGGTTTTGGGACTTTTCGACACTTTTTGAAAGATTTGGAACTTTTTCTGCAAATTTACCTTTACTTTTTATGTCCACAATTTTCCATGGTCAAATGTGTAGTACACACACTCATTTAACGGAGGAATTGGACGAAAATTAACAGAAAAGACTATTGTTGCCAAAAATATTTGAAATAAAATTAAAACCGCTATAAAAATGAAACGAAATGTCCACAACCCACAGTAAGTACAAAAGTCAGGGACCATTTGTACAAAAAAGACAATTTTATCTATATAGATGAAATTAAACATACGTTGAATCATCTAGAGATAGAATTTGTCTAGGGATCAAAATAAAAAATTCTTTTTTTTAATTACAAGGCGAATTTTCAATGTAGAGATGCACGTCTTTGTGTCACTTTCAGTCAGCTATATCTTAAACATCGATTACTCAGCCGAATATATCGACCAGCCAACTATACCTCCAATCATATGACAATGTGACTGACTATTCGTATATATGATCGATCAATTAAATGTGTTGATCGAAAAATACATTCAACATCATCGAGTATTACATATACCGATATACGTACAAAGAAAAGCAAGAATTCTAGAAAGTCGAATTCAATATTGCAATCATATATGCAGTCTCCATAGACCAAATATCTTAGGACAACATTTTACTCATTTTGTTTTTATAGAAGATCACATTAGATCGTGCCACTAAAGTTGTTCTATTTGTCACCGACTAGTTCACCACCTTATAACTGAGACTCTGCCACACAAAAATCGGCGCAGTGTTTTTTATTTTTATTTTTGGTCTTGTCATGGTCACAAATCTTAAGTTCTATTTTGTAGGTCCAAATAAAGTAAAAAGTTCAAAATCATAAACCATTAGTGGGGGTGGCTGGGTGGGTTCTTGAAAAACAACATCCAAGTCGATTTATTGTTTAACAAGTTAAAAGAATTGGACGGAATGGATGAAGTTCCGTCCACATTTGAAATTGAAACGACCTCTACAATTTTTTACCGATTTCTTAATCCTTATAATTTCAATATGTAACGAATTATTTGCTTGTTCTAGAACTAAATAATAAGTTATTTTCTCGTACATCATAAGATTAACATTAACGTAAAATTTCAGAGTTTGGTGAGACGTCATTGACTCAATATACAAAATTATTTATTCAAAGCACGAGATTTTTTTTTTTAAGTTAAACAATTTGTTGTATTCTTCTTCTTCTTCTTATTTTTGTTACAAATATGAAGTCAAATTTTATATATATATTTTAATTTAATAGATAAACTTGAACTTAATTAGTGTGCACTTTAATTGAGATCTCATGACCCTAAAAATGATTAATATATTATATGCATCACATGGTTGTATGTAAATTAGTAGAGGTACTTCCAAACATCATTCAATGTGTTGTCTCTTAGAGCAGAGGTCAATTAATGTTGAGTCAATGAAATAATTTTTTATAATCTATTTCTTTCATGGCATGTTCGGTAGTTATTTTTTCTCAAAAAAATTCATTTTTTTGCCAATAATTTTTGACTTTTCAACTTTTTTGCACTACAAAAAAATTTGAAAAAAGATTGAAAAGTCAAAAAATCCCCAAAAAAACTACACCGAACATGCCTCAATATTGTTAATTTACATAGCTGAACGTTGTACTTTTAGTCTATATTTACCTAGTTTCTTTTTGGTTGACTAGTTGCTTGCAATGAGCTCGGAACACACTAAGTAGTATTTTATTTCGACTTAAGAATGATCAATCTTACATGACTGAACATCGTGGTCAAAGAAAAAGAAAAGCTTGTTACTTTAGGGTTAGCATCCTAAAATTTCCATAGTTAAATAGTGTTCATGACCTAACATCTATTCTAGTTGTATCCTAACAGGATGCCACCGAGGGACAACTAAAATACTTTTTTTTAATTGTTTAGCTTCCCAAGATACGCAATAAAGCATGACTTAAAACCTAGGTTTAATCAACAATAAAAATTAAAATCCGTAAAACAAGAGAATTTTATTTTATGCTTACGACACATTTTCCGGGTGGAGTGGGGGTGAGGTGGGCTTATTGGTAGGAATGGAAAAAAAAAAAAAAAAAAAAAAATCACTCCACTTGCAGGGGCAGGGTGGGGTGCATATTGGGGTGGGGGTAGGAATGACAAAAAAAAATCTAACTCGTTTTGACCCGTCCTGACCCAAATAAGACGGGGAATTCTAGTTTCCACTTTAAATTTTCTGAATCTGCTCTAAATGTTTTTATTTTATTTTATTTTTATGTTTTAAAATTTAAATTATATGTAAAAAATAAAAACAATATTAAAAATTAATTAATTAATTAAACAAAGCAATAAATGATGATTTACCCCCACCCCAAAAATCTTTGACGGAACGGAGACGACAATGGCCGCTTTGGCTTCGGCCCCGCCCCGTTGCGGCAACCTTGATTAGTAAAGATTAATAAAAACACAAAAACGTGCATTAAAAATAAATTATATATTCGATAAATAGTATTTGATAGAATCACACATGTATAGAAAAATTATTATTACACGCTAGTAAATGCAATGAGTGAAAGAGAAAAAAAAATACAAAATTACGTTGTTAGACGAATTCGCTGAAAATCATTTCTCTTCTCAATGATAATTTTCTCCTATTTATTTACCTTTTTCCTTCCTTTGCAAAATGTCCTTATTCCTTTTATTTGATTGTTAATTTTCTTTTCTTTAAATAGCACCACCCCTTTCCTTGGTTCTTGTGGTTAGACAGGGGTTTCACCCTATTAGAATCCTTTTTTTTTTTTTTTTTTTTTTCATAAATTTGAATCGAACCCAACTCGACAATATAATTGCATACAGACTTTGATTTTTTTATCTTTTTATTATTTTTCAAACCTATATCATCTATTTTGTCATTTCAGGAAGACTAAAGAGATCCATTTTCATCATTTTCACAAATTCGTAAAATTGTTATCTTATTAGTCTCAAACGTCATTATTATCACGGGTCTTTTTTTGTTATTTTGCATTCTATTTTATTTTTATTTTTCAACACATGATTTTCCTTTTAATAGTAGCAAAAAGCTTGATTGAGACCTATTTGGATCCCTTCATTGTTATTGAAAAGTCTCAAGCTTTGTTTGGTTTCATGTATATGTGCTTTTACATTTGTATGCATTGAATGGAGGTAATTTAGAAGAAAAATACAAGTTGTCCTGCCTAAGTAGAAATTCTATTTTAATCATTTTTTCTTTGGAAAAAAGGTATATAAAATGGAACAAAAGCTATAAAGATTCTCTTCAATTATTATAATATATAATATTGATTTTTGGAATTATAGAATCAATATTTATATTGATTTATGGAATTATAGAATCAATCAATATTTTTTGTTTTGATATAATCAAGTTTAACTTGACACAACATGACTCACAATATATAAATTAATTTCTGGACAAATCAAGACAAGATAGAACAATGGTATTTTTTTTTAATCAATTCTCTATAAGATATAAATATAATAAATAAAGTTTTCTTGTAAAATCTCAAACTTTTAGATAACTAGAACCGAACCAAATAATTTTTGTTTTGTATGTTTGTTCTGTTCTATAATAAAACAATTTAAAATAATTAGGCAAATTACAATATAAATTTATGTTGGTAAAGGTTGATTTTGATTTGGAAGAGAAAATAAAGGTTAGAAGAAATAATTGATTTAAAATTAATTATTTTTTGTGTAATAAAAATTAAGAAAATTGATAACAGTCAACAATCAACAATATTAATTATTAAAATTTTAAAAACAATTAACAAATTATCACTGATTTTGGTTCTTCGTTCTAGGTCTAGAATCAAAATATGAGCCGATCCATTCTCAAATCTAGGAATCATAATTGTTAGATACTTACGTGGAATCGAATCGAACCAAACCGAACAAGTTGATTCGGTTCTGGTTCGATTCACTTGATTTCATCCCACACACCTCTACTTTTAGATCAAACTAGTTAAACACGTGTGCGTTACACGTACTTTTACAATCATATTGTTAATTTTTAATATATTCAAAATTTTATTTTTTAATTGTTAATAATTAAAATGTTAAAATAGTAATTGCAATTAAAAAAAAAACATGATTATTGACAACATTGTTCGATGTTAATATTTTATTTATATTCGTAGAAATACAATTGCAATCATATGTTTTATAGTAACTTGAACCTGATGAAGAATTTTTGGTGATTTGAGATTTGATGATTGACGATCATTGACATCAAATCTTATAGAATTAATGATGTATTAATATAGATCTTCAGGGCTGTATTTTACAAAAAATAAAATTACTAATTACTAATTTTATTGTGAGAGAATATAATAATTGACTATATAATATTGTACATTTGTTAGAATAATACTCATTATAAATAATATTTTTTGTGTATGTTCTTTTTATGTTAAGCGTATGTCTACGGTTGTGATGTAAATAAAAACAACATAAACGTAAGTAAAAAACAAAAATTAAAGAAGTATCAACTCTCTCTCTCTCTCTCTCTCTCTCTCTCTCTCTCTCTCTCTCTATATATATATATATATATATATATATATATATATTAAATTAAATGAAATGAAAAAATTTAAACATTTCAAATGTTATCTTCCGATTCATTTCTATTTCAGCTTTGATAATTATGATTTAAATTTTAATACGGTAATACAAAAAATTACAATTTTTTTAATTTATTCTTTTTTTAAAAAATTCATTTATCATTTTTTCATTTACGTAATGCAAAAAGAAAAAAAAGTGATCATCTTTTCACCTTCATATTTAATTTAATATATTAAATGTTTAAAAAAATTAATTGCACATTTAATAAATTGTTAAAAATTAATACACGATAATAATGAACAGTAAAAGAGTAATAAATAAAATACTAAAAGATAATTGCATTCATGGAATTACAATTAAAATCAGATATGGGTTTTATATGGTGATAATATCAACAATAACTTGAATCGATTGAAGATCATTTGGTGATTTAAATTTTGATGATTGAGCAACTCTTGATATCAAATATTATTGAATTAATGATTTACAGGACTATATTTTACGAAGAATAAAATTAATAATTAATAATTTTATTATAAGAGAATGTAATGATTGACTACATAATATTGTACATTTGTTAGAGTAGTAGCTATTTGTAAACAATATTCTCTGTGTATGTTATTTTTTTATTAGACTTGTCTGATTTAATGACGTAAATGAAAACGTCTTAAATATAAATAATAAACAAAAATTAAAGAATTGTCAATGCTTTCCTATGTTATAATAATATTATTGATAGACAAAAGTAAGATAAGAATAACGTTTTATATATATTAAGAAAATTAAATAAAATTAAACATGAAAAAAGTGTTAAAAACGTTAGTTTTGAATAATAATTTGGTGGGGGGTATAAAAGTAGTTTTTTTTATGAGATTTCGAAAAAAATTGGTAAAATATGTATTTGAAAAGTTGATAAAAGTTGTTGATCCTAAAAAATATATGGTTGAAAATGAGTTGGAGAAAAAAAGAGTTAAAAAAAAAATGAACCAAACATGCTCATAATCATTGTAATATAATGTATAAAATAATCTTTTATCTCCATTTCAGTTTTGATAACCATTATTTGAATTTAATGCGGTAATAAACAAAGTTACAACTTTTTCTATTAATATTATTTTTTGATGTTGTTGAAACCCATTTCTCATTCCATTTATATACGTAATGCAAAAAATAAAAATAAAATTAGGTTAATCTTTTTACCTTCATATTTAATTTAATAGATTAATTGTTTAAAAATTTTAATTTTACATTTAATAAATTTCTAAGAATTTAATGTACAATAATGATGAATAATAAAAGAATAATAAATAGAATATTAAAAATAATTATACATTAATGAATACTAAGGGTGAATATAAAATTTTAAAAAATTTATAAGGGTAGAATAGTCAAAAAATATTTATCCCTTTTAGAATCTTTTTCATATTTAATTTAATAGATTAAATGTTTAAAATTTTTAATTGTATATTTAATAAATTGTTAAAAATTTAATGTACAGTAATGATGAACAATAAAAGAGTAATAAATAAAATATTAATAAATAATTATACATTAATGAATACTAAAGGTGAATATAGAATTTTAAAAAAGCTATAAGGGTAGAGTAGTCCCCAAAAAATTCTTCCTTTTTGGGCATTTTTCATATTTAATTTAATAGATTAAAATGTTTTAAAAATTTAATTGTACATTTAATAAATTGTTAAAAATTTAATGTAAAATAATGATAAACAATAAAAGAATATTAAATAAAATATTAAAAAATAATTATACATTAATCAATACTAAGGGTAAATATGAAATTTTAAAAAATTTGTAAAAGTAGAATAGTTCAAAAATAAATATAGATGAACTGGGTGTGAAACGCATTTCAAATGCTCCACATCTTTGAGCATGATAACCATTGATCAAAATAAACATAGATGTAATATAGGGACGGAGATCTTTAGATATCGATATGAGAGTAAATAAATATTCGAATTCAAATATCAAAATTTTGACAAAAAATTAACATGATTAGTGAATATATAATTATAAATAATTTTTTATTATTATTTAAGAGTTTAAACTTATAAAGGAGTAATAGACAAAGTCTCTTTTGAATGGAAACTTCATTTCCAATATATCAATTCTAGACCAATCTAGCACTAATGATGCATCAAAGTACAACCATTTTGCCAGCTAGATAAACATGAAAATAGAAATAAAGGAGCACTTAAAATAAAAAGACAAATAAATCAAAGTACAAACATAATTAAAAGGCAAAGTTAAATTAACCACTCATTATTAGTGGCCACTCTTTCTTATTAATCAAGGGTCCCACTATCCTAAATCTCCCAATATAGTTTATACTTTATATCTGCCGTCAATTCATTCCATAATCTAAACCAAATCACCTCAATTAAGACTCATTAATCCCTTGTTTAAACCACTCATAATTTGTCAAATTTGGAGTTGGTGAGGACTTTAATGCAAAATTAGAAAGAGATTAATTTTTCATTGTTTTGTTAGAAGGGAAAAAAAATTAAAGAAGATACGTCTGTACTCATAAATTAAAATACTAACTAAATTTTTTAGTTCGTGCTCACAAATTTTTCACATTCCTGTCTCCTGCGAACCCCACCTTCGGACTCTCTCTTGTACGAGCATATTTACCTATGCACCAGAGACCACAAGGTGTGATGGGCATGGTAGGAGGTGAGGATTAGGGGTCGAGAGGAAGTGGATAGGTGGCGGCGAAACGAAAGATTCATTTTGAGCTATATATTTTTCTTCAAAAAAATGTTTTTGCTACTATTTCAATATGCTCGAAAGTCTGCTACTAAGATAGTAAGACATTGACCAAATCACCCCAGTTAAGACTCATTAATCCCTTATATAAACCACTCATAATTTGTCAAATTTGGAGTTGGTGAGGTATTTAATGCAAAATTAGAAAGAGATTAATTTTTCATTGTTTTGTTAGAAGGGGAAAAAAATTAAAGATGACACGTTTGTACTCATTAATTAAAATACTAACTAAATTTTTTTGTTCATGCTCACAAATTTTTCACACTTCTGTCTCCTGCGAACCCCACCTTCAGACTCTCTCTTGTACGAGCATGTTTACCTAAGCACTAGAGATCACAAGGTATGATGGACATAGTAGGAGGTGAGAATTAGGGGTCGAAAGGAACAAGACTGGTGGCGGCGAAAGATTCCTTTTGAACTATGTATTTTTCTTGAAAAAAATGTTTTTGCTACTATTTCAATATCTTCGAAAGTTTGCTACTAAGATGTTGATTGCACATGAACTTGTACTAAGTGAATTTCTAGTATATTGAAATATTTGGATATGTAATAAAAAATTTGTGAGGGCGACCATAAAAATAAAATAAAAGAGTATAGATATTTTTTAGGTATATTTTTTAGGTATATTTATTAAAACCTCCCTAATTACCTCTTTTGACCTTCCTTTTGCTACTAATAACCATTGACTCACTGTTACATATAGCTAAACTTTAAGGGGGCATTAAATGAAATACAATTGATCCGAAAAAAAGGTTATACCTAATTAATTTGTTTAAGCATTTAGTATAGACTAGTATTGACTTGCGTACTTAATTAGTTTGTTTAATAAATCGAATTTTACAATATTAAATAAAATAAAAGCGTACAAATTACTACAAACTTATCCAATATCACATATAAAACATTTTCTTAAATGGTCATTGTACCCCACCCCACCCCACCCCACCCCACCCCACCAACCCAACCCACCAACATCGACAGTCTTAAATGGTCCATTACAATGAACACCACTAAGGTTATTCATGGCAATGTATTTGCTTGCTAGGATAAGTCATGCCCCAAAATTCATTAATGACATAAAGTCAACTATAATTTTTTTTTTTTTTTTTTATCGTACCAAAATTTATTATTCTTGTTGCAGATATCAAACACGACCTTTGCTACATTTTGAAATTCATTTACGAATATATATTTTATATTACTGATTAAAATCTTCTTAATCTAACTTGAGCGGCATAGAGTTACTGTCGAACAGAATTTCTTATTTTGTTTTGGAGACGCTCCCGCCACAAATAGAGGATTTCGATCATCGTCACATATTTTATTTTTGTATTAAAATATTATACAAGTAGCCATTTTTTTTTTGAAATAAAAAATAAATTTTTAAACAGGAAGTATCGGTATTCTGTAATAGTCCACAGGTGCGCATTACAGTACAGATTTCACTACACACACCAAGGGCATTATTGGTAATTCACATTCCAATGGGACCCAAATTGGACGGTTATCCGTCTATATATGTAACACCGTAATTCATACGAGTACTGCACCAGCTCCCGTCCATTTGTTCTTGTCTCATTCCCCATTTGCCCAATTCTCTTCTTCTCTCTCACACACTATTTTTCTTTCTCATACACACACTGACACAGTGTCCGCAAGAAATCAAGCCACTTTCAGTAAAACCGTTAGACATTACTAGTTTATATTTCATCAACTTCACCATATCACTACCAGTCTTTTCTTCTGTACGAAAATATATTCATAGGTATGTGTGTATATATGAATTATGTGATTTTTTGTTTATGGGGGTGTGGGTGTGAGTCTGTGAGATTCTTGCTGTGAATCTTACTATACATGGATTGGACGATGAATCTTTTCTGTTTATCCCATTTTTCTTGGTAGTCTTTTTTTAGTAGTTTTTGGATTCTCGGAAAGAGTTTCTGTTGATTTCTTTTTCTGGGAGTTCCTTTATGCTGCCCTTTTCTCACAACTTTTTGGAGTTGTGTGATTCTCGTGTTCTTCTGAATATATGATAATTTGCTGGGTTTTTTTTTTCTTTTTTTAATGAATTCTTTTTCAATCATTAATTATGACTAACTAGTTTATGGGTTTCAGTTCAATGTTTTGACCCTCTCTTGCAGTAGAAACAGAGAGGTGGTACTAATCCTACTTTGACTTCTTAGCATTTATTATGATGAAATAATTGGGGTCTTTTTTTATTTTTTTTTTCATTTGGTTCTTGGTTTTTCTTCTGTTTGTTTGGTTTGGCCAGGGTCATAATGTTTTAAATTTTGTTTCTGGGATTCAATGAACTTTCTCTCCTATTGCAATATCAAGCAGTGTGTTAGGCTTATGGGGGCATAAACCTTTTTTTTTTTTTTTTTTTTCCTGTTTCAAGATAATCAAGAATAGGAAGATTGTAATCTTTTTCCACACCTTTTTTTTGTAATTTTGTGCCTTTTCTATGTGAATTCATAATTTTGGGGAAAATTGATTTGTGATTGATTGCAGTTTCTTGAAGATGCTGGTGAAGATGGAGGATAGATTAGACCCAGATGCAGTTATAGAGGAATTCGAGGCCCTGTCAAGGGATGCCGGGAGTGTTCAGAATGAGACACTAAAGAAAATCTTGGAAGAAAATGGTGAAACAGAGTACTTACTGAAATGGGGTCTTAATGGAAAAACAGACCCTGATAGCTTTAAGTCTTGTGTTCCTCTAGTCACTCATGAGGACTTTGAACCTTACATTCAGCGGATCGCACACGGTGAAAATTCCCCTATACTCACCGGAAAACCGATAACTACTATCTCATTAAGGTACACTGTTATTTTGTTTTGGGGGTCTTCTATTTTTAGAAATTTTTTTCGTGACAGTTCCAATTGATAATCAGAAATATCTGAAATTATGAATCCTGTGGCTCTTGCAGTTCTGGTACCAGTCAAGGGAAGCCGAAGTTTGTGCCATTCAATGATGAATTGCTGGAAAACACCATGCAAATATACAAAACTTCCTTTTCCTTTCGGAACAGGTAATCTAATGCTGTATTTGTTTTTTGTGTTGACCTGGACCTTATCTTGCTGGCATTGGAAATTACTTGCCATCTTCAAGGAGGAAAATTTTATTTCCCTTTCTCCAATCTTTACTTTTTGAGTCGGTTCACTTATTTTCACCTTTATTGAATGATAGTCTTTGTCTTTTTCTAATTTTCAATGGTAAGTAGTATTCACAATTTAAACTTTCTTGAACATCTGTTTATGTGGACAATTTAATTTTGCAGAGAATATCCAATTGGGAATGGGAAGGCTTTACAGTTCATCTATGGCAGCAGGCAATTTAAGACGAAGGGTGGCTTGGCGGCTGGTACTGCCACTACAAATGTGTACAGTGATGAAAAGTTCAAGACAACGATGAGGGCAATGCAGACCTCTTGTAGCAGCCCGGATGAAGTGATTTTTAGCACCAATTGTGAAGAATCATTATACTGTCATCTTTTGTGTGGACTAATTTTCCGGGATCAAGTTCAAGTTGTGTCCTCTACATTTGCCCATGGCATTGTCCATGCCTTCCGGACATTTGAAGGGAAGTGGGAAGACCTTGTTAGTGACATTAGAAGAGGGGAACTATGTAGCCAGATAAAGACCCCATCACTTCGAACAGCAATGTCGAAAGTGCTCAATCCGGACCCTGGATTGGCCAATATGATTTATAACAAGTGTTTGGGATTAAGTAATTGGTATGGAGTGATCCAAGAGCTATTTCCAAATACCAAGTACATATATGGGATCATGACAGGGTCCATGGAACCTTATCTAAAAAAACTGAGGCACTACGCGGGGATCTACCTTTACTAAGTGCAGATTATGGGGCTTCTGAAGGATGGATTGGAGCAAATGTCAACCCCAAATTACGCCCGGAATTCGCCACATTTGCAGTGCTTCCAAATATTGGCTACTTTGAATTCATCCCCTTAAAAGAGGATTCGAATGTAGAGCGCCTGCCAATAGGGCTAACTGAAGTCAAGATCGGTGAAGAGTACGAGATCGTTGTAACCAATTTTGCAGGTATACAATTATTTTCTTTTCTTTTCTTAATCTTTGTGTGTGCACGTGTGCTCGTGATGTGAACTTTTAGTTCATTGTCCGTCCTTTTTTCTTGATAGCATATGTATAAGATGCTGCATCATCTCCCAGGTTTCAACCTTATCTCTTTTTCTTATCAGCTCCAATAATTTATTATTAAAATCCTAGGTTTTCTATATGCATACCATGTGGTTGTGGGATAATGCGAAGGCCTATTGCAATCTTTTTGTAGGTCATACTCCTTCCCCCATACCATCTCGTTTCTTTCAAATATTAGGCCGCTTCTCTGTTTTAATTTCACTAGGTCACATGACCGAACCAGCTGGATTAAATTTCTTTAGCTTTTTATTCTCCTGCAATCCATGTATGTTTGTGCAGAACTCGTGGCACAAAGTTCGTTAATGAATTCGTTCAAACGATTACTTCCTATTATTTACACTGTCCACGACATGTGATTCTTTTATAATACAAGACACAACACGAGCATAATCAGCATCATTTCTAGTGACTGTTACTTGAGGCACAGTCATAAGAAACAATATCACTTTGTTCAGACTCCACACGTTTAATTTTACAGATAAGATTGATTGCATTTCTGTATTAGTTGCTGTTCTTCAAGGTGGTTTGTTGTCTGTGTGTGGATGTGTCTTGTCTACATAGGATGAAAAGAATGTTGTCTTATAGGTTAAGATTGAATATTTTATGTTCATCTGTCATATATATATGTAGTATGTATTGATTGGTTAAAATTTCTTGGTGTACACAACTATGTATATATTTTATATTCTCAAGATGGATTAATTTATATGGAATTGACAACTAAGACATAAATATTGTTATTGTATATGAAAAGAAAAGGAAGGTTAGGTGAGCATCAGACTAATGGTTGCACTTGGGATGTCTTCACAATCCTTAAACGACAACAGTTCTATAAGTTTGTTACCTAAAATTTCCCGTCAAGTTTGTCTTTTTCCATTCTTCTTTTTTGGGTGCACAAAAAAAGGGTGCCTCATTTAGTAGATCTCATTTTCTCTTGTAAATGCATCCCAACAAGTCAAGATGTGGGCTCCTTATACTTTCCAATTGTTCAGATTTATAGGAAAATCTTTAATTTATGGGGTACGAAAGTACGAAACGACGTTTTAGGTCCTTTTGAATAAGGAGGTAGAGTCCTCTAGAGTTAGGTACCCTTGAGTCTATAAGTCTTCTTATGAGTTATGACCTACCTAACTTCTTAGGGCAATGTCTGGTTCTTGTCACATAAATAGTGTAGTTTAGAGAATATTGGCATGTATTACTATAAAAAATATTGCTCTTGAAATCTCACTTGATGAAATTTTACGCGTGCAGGGTTGTACCGGTATAGGCTAGGAGACGTGGTCAAGGTTAAAGGGTTCCATAACTCGACCCCAGAACTCCAATTCATTTGCCGGCGAAATCTTCTACTCACGATCAACATCGACAAGAACACGGAGAAAGATTTGCAGCTGGCTGTAGAAGCTGCAGCCAGACTGCTAGAAGAGGAAAAAGTCGAAGTAGTCGATTTTACAAGCGGCATTGATTCATCAACAGAACCTGCCCATTATGTTATATACTGGGAAATAAGCGGTGAAGCAAGCGACGAACTTCTTAAGGAATGCTGCAACTGTTTGGACAAATCATTTGTTGATGCAGGATATGCAAGTTCAAGGAAATTAAGTACCATTGGAGCACTTGAACTCAGAATTTTGAAGAAGGGAACTTTTCATAAGATATTGGATCATTTTGTGGAATTAGGGGCTGCTGTTAGCCAATTCAAAACACCCCGCTGTGTGGGGACAAAAAACCAAACTGTGTTGCAAATTCTGCGTAATAATGTTGTCAAGAACTACTTTAGTTCTGCATTTTAGTGAAAGTGTGTGGGGAAGTTGATGTTTCTTTTCTTGTAATAATAATTCAGCTGTCCTACGTTTGACAATACAAGTCTATACTAATTTTAATACAGAATCATAGTTTTCTATCTTCATTTGTTTTTGTTTTTCCTTTCGTTAAATTGTGGTATCAATAGAGTAAGTTAGAAGAGGTAACGAACGGACGTGTTGTGATTGCTAACGTAGTTCGTTTTATTAATCTAGTAGATGTAGAAATTGTCAAACTAGATGTAATATTGGTGAAATCGATGTTCAAGTGACTACAAAGAAAACAATATAAACAAAAAATATAAAATCTTAAACAACTTTAAAGATGGAGACTAGGTTTGATACACTTCGGGTAAGGGTTCTTAGCTTTATACTTTCGGGATGGGACTATACAGAGGATACAGTTGGTTATTTAAATGAAGATTGATCACTTGAAACCCGCAAGTGCATGATATCTTAGGCGAGTAATATAGTGTGAATAAGTATCATTTTTACGAGAACTTGCATCTAATTATGAAGTCAATTAATTCTAGCCTTAACCGAATTATGCCAAATTTTGAGTGAATTTTGATTTAACTAAATTAAACTAAATTAATGCTTTGAAAACTTTGGAGAAAAATTCGAATGTGTAAATGCACTAGGACTTCGACTCCACTATGTGTTTTTCAACTTTAATTCTCAATTTTCCGTAATCAACCACTACTTGCTTGAATCGATGATCAATGTTCCTAATGTGTTTAACGATCTCTTTCGAGTACGATTAAACCTATTTTTACGTATAAACTTTTTATATCTCTATGAAAGTTGCGATTAAGTAAAAATGTAATCAAAACTATAACATTCAATAAAAATAAATCACATAAACCACTCAAATAGTGATCAAGTATTTAAAAGTCCTTAAAAACAATAACAAACGTTCAATTTATCAAGTAATTAAAGTAAAAAAAAAAAAAATCAAATTAAAACTTGAAAACATGGTTTACATCATCGTCCTAGCTACTAGAACTTAGCTACATCTATTCGAAATAAACAAATACATAAAAGTTAAGTTCAACATCACCAGAATTATTAAAATAGAAGAGAAGAAAGGATCGTACAACCTTCAAGTAGTAATATTCAAAATTCTCAATTCTTCTTCAAACTCCAAACCCTAGACCTAGTCCTGTGTGTAGATATTTTTCTCTCCAAGAAGCTCCCTTTAGATTGTCTAAGATGTTTAATATACATAGGTGAAGGTTTAGGACCAAATTTTTGTGCCAAAATTATCAAATTTTTTGATGAATTTCATTGTGTCTTTTCTCATGGTCGGCCAGAAGTAATCACACTCGACCAACTTGGCTGCCTGGGTCCTTGCTCCTTGGTGGACCTCAATCTTGGCATTTCAGAGACACTTGAGGTAGGGGAGTGCAAGTTTCGTCAGAATAAAGCACCTTGAATGAGATAGTATATGGAGTCTCAGGTTATGGAGGTCCATCCACGAGGGTTCGAGTTCGATATCCGTGACTTGTGTCTGAGGAGTGATGCTTGGCTCATGCAAGATCTTGCTATAGATGGTGCTTAGCACACAATTTGATGGAAATAAATTATAAAAAATTAAATAAAAGATACTTAATACGAGATAAATTATGAAAAATTAAGTAAAAGATGTCTAGCACACCGTCCAGATATGGACAGTATGCTAGACATTCTCCACTTTTTTTCATTAAGCATTTTTGGATGATGTTGCACATTTTTTGGTGCAATCTACAGTCCATCATAGTGGATAAAGATTAGAATGAGTAAGAGTAGAGATTGAGTAGGACTAGGTAATTATTCAAAACTGGCCAATAGACGATTATCTCTCTGGTCAAGATAATAACTTAAGTTGTAGGGACAACATGTCCTTGGGTACATGATGCTCTCAAATAGTGTTCAGCTGCACCCTACTTTGAGCACTCACACGGACATGTTGAACTTTCATGTCTCAAGATCGGGTTTTATATACATCTTGGGAAACGAGGTATCATTAATCTATGAGGGGTGCCTTGAGAAGCCTCGCATCCTAAGGTAGGTCGGGTAATGTACCATAACTTCTAGCATGATCAAATTGAAAGTTAGATCGTGTCTACTCATAAGTATTAAAAAAAATAGAATTTATATAGTAAAGTTTAAGTGAATTAAGAATAAGACAGTTTAATATTCTCAACCTTAGTATTTTTCAAATATTCCATTATGCTTCAAAGTCTTTGTTCCAGACTTTGACTTCAGATAGCCTCTAGAAGCTATTTCTAACAGAGATTTGGAGCTGCCTTATTTGCCCAAATTCACTAGGTTTTGGCTTTTACCTTTTAGGTCTTTACATTTTGGCCCACAATATGAATGACTGATTGTGATACATGTTAAGAGTCAATTATGAGCTACATTCTTATTTTCATAATTTATTATTGACATTGGATTCTACTTAACTGTAGTAAGGTCATTTGGATCATTATAGATTTTTTAAGTCTTAAGCGACTTTGTTCACTTGTTAATCTTAAATTCTATAGGGAGGCTTTTTAGGAATGTGGACTAATAAGAATATAAGAATTTACGTGAAAAATTCTAAAAAAAAAAAAAAAAAATCACGTATCGTAAAAGACAAACTCTCCTATCAAGCCTCGCAAAAGAATAAATAGTTCGAGAATTAAGAAAAAAAAAATTAAAATATCTCATATTTTTGTCTCTTTCTCCCCTGGAATTTGGGTATGTCAATTTATTTGTACACTTTTATCGATAGTTTGGACATTCCTCATCATTAATAAAATAGCTCCTCGTTCACAGATAGTAGTGGTGGAACTTGCAAAAAGTTACGGGACTCTCTCTCTTGACCATTTAGGGTGAGAATCAACAAGTGAAAAAGAGATGTATCAAAACGTGTGTATAAATATGAAAATGATTCATAAATCACATAATTGTAGACTTCTACCTTAGAGGATGAGATACCTAGCGTGGCATTAAGTTCCTCTGAGTAAGGTGCAAAAAAGAGACATGTGCAATCAAAGTGTGTTTGTTATAACAATTGCGTGAGAAATATTCTAACAAAATATTTATTTTGATTGACTAATCGACCTATGTGAGAAACGTAACTTGTCGTAATAAGCTTTCTACTAGCCTTCACGTTGACACTTACTAGCCCGCACATTGACACTGTTGCCCAAGGACTTCGAGTGGTACACTGCCAACTACCATGCCTAATTCAAGTGAGGTGGGAGTTATATAGCTATAATTTTTCCTCTTCTTTTATTTACCATTCATATGGGACAAAATCAAATTCCCTTTATAAGTAGGATTTGGCTACATAGGGAAGAAAAAATACCTATAAAATTTCCCCTTTTTTCCTTATGTGGGAACATGAGCAAGATTAATCCTACTAATATGAGTAATTTTGCCCCTGCCTTGATTCTGTCTGTTTCAGTCTAATGGCTTTTAGTCACATCATTTGAGAAAAATCTAGTCAACCCTTTCTCTTTTATAAATTAGTTCTCCTCATACTAGAGAATTGTTATACTTCACTATAATAATGGCAAACATGGTAGTGCTGAAATTATATTTTAAATACTTATATTATAAGTTGTGGGTGAATGTGTGGATAAAAATGAATTGTAAGTTGTTGGTTCTATAAAATGTGTGGATAAAAAATATGTTTGACCAGCTGAAATTATAATTTAAGCAGTGGCAAATATGTGCTAAATATATGCATTTAAAATGAACAAATTTTAAGAATTTCAAATCAGCTCGACATAAATTACATTACACTATGCACAATACTAAACTTAGGAGTGGCAATAAGTCGAGTCAAGCTAGCTCGGCCAGCCTGTGTCGACTCGTGATCCAAAAGGGAGCTCCATCCGGTCCATGGGCTCTTAGGCCGAGCCGGCTCGTTTTTTTAAAAAAAAATTTTAAACAAAATGAAATACGACATGAGAAATTTAAAATTTTGAAAATTGTTTGACCCTTTAAAAAAAATTGAAAGGAGCCCAAACAGTCATAAAAGTGATCGTTTGGCCCAAGCTCGGCTCGTAAAAAAATCTGGGGTCAGGCTGTCCATGAGCCAAACTCAGATAGGCCTAGCCCACGAGCTGCTCGGCATGTTTTCCATCCCTAACTAAACTAATATCTATGTGCAAATTTGGTGATAATTTCACCGTATACTACAAAATATAAAATAATTTAAAATATATCATTTAACTTTTTTTATTCTAAAAATAGTGTTTTTTATTTTTGTAACACTTGTTGTTACATTTGTTATGTTTGTTAATAACAAATGTAACACATTTATTATAACTAAAATAACAAATGTAATAACAAGTGTTACAAAAAAAAAGTATTTTTAGAATAAAAAAAATATAACAGTATTTTAAGAAATATTTTATTTATTGTGATTATTTATGAAAAAACCCTGCAAATTTATGAACATATTAACAGTAACATTATATGTCTTAACAGATATCATCATCTCTTGTGAAGATCAAGTATAAACTCTTGTGTTTTTCATCCAAGATGTTGGTTGTTCCTGGTAAAGATTTTCTAAGATTATTGAATTAGTTTTATGCAAAAATTCTTTGAGCTTCAAACTCATTTGTTGGTCATACAGAACATGCCTCTCTTCAAATGCTGTTCAATAAACTGATTCATCTTTGAACATAAAAACTCCAAGAAACTATTTCAAGTATTATAACTTTAGAGTTCCATCTTAAAATGTCAACTTTGTTATGAAGAATATTCCAAACTCTTATATATTGGTTAATATTTCGATATTTTACCAATGTAGAATTTATTTCTTAACACGCCTTGCAAAATAATGACTCGTTTGAGATGTGTCGAATTATTAGATTTCACGTGAAATGATACATTATTTTTTGGTTGCTGGCTAAATATCTAAGTTACCTAGATTTCTCCAATAATTGAATTTCAAGTAAAATGACTATGTATCGATTGAATTTTTCTTGCAAAAGATAGATTTATCCAATTATTGGATTCCTCTCTCTCTCTCCCTCCCATTAATGTATTACAAGTGACATATGATTATATTTTGATTTATCATTCTCAATAAAAAATCTAATCGAGATATTTTTCAAATTAATGTGTACCACGCAAGATGACTAGGTATCAGTTTATTGTTGTGGCGAGAATCTTAGGGCCTCCTTGGGAGTTTTTTTTTTCCACCGGTTTTAACTGGTTTTGAGTAGTATTGTTTATGAAAGGTTGGAAAAATCGGTGATTGCCAGTTTTTTGAAGCATCGATTTTGGACGGTTTTTGAGTGTATCTCCCAACCCCCCAAATCAGTAGTTTTTTATTGTTCTTCAAAATTTGTTCCAATTTTACTCACTCTCAAATAATTATTTTCAAAACTATCATAAATTTAATATTTGTAAAAATAAAAAAATATAAATTTTATTTTATATTTTCAATAATATGTGGATATATAAAAATTTTAAAATTTAAATTTCTTTTTATATGTACGCATTTATGTAATTTGATTCTTTTAAAAAACTTTTAAAACCACTAGATAATAAACTCTCAAACATACATGGGTTTGACCGTTTCAAAAATCACATAAAACCGTTTTTCTTATAAACGTTTAAAATCGATACTTTAAAAAATCATCATCACCAGTACTTCAAAATTCTCAAACACACCCTTAGAGAGAGATTTCTTCACTTAGTGTATACGTTGTGTGGATAGGCCGGCAAAAAATCTAAATTTGTCCCATTATTGTTGGATGACTAGATTTTGATTTGTTGGTGCTATTGAAAGTTGTAGTTCAAGTAATCCAATATTTCTAATGAATTAATTTAGATTTATAATTACTCTCAAATATACTATAAGTTAGAAAGAATAATTTCTAACTAGTAATTGACCTCGAGATATTTATAGGTAGAGATTGGTGCTTCTAGAGAGCTTATTGCCCATTCGATCCTCGTCGAATTTTTTGTCTTCAGTATTTAATGACTTAATTTGTCATGTCAAGTTGATGGATGGGCGATCTAGTCTAGCTCTAGCCTATATATGATGCAATCCAAGATCACAAGAGGCGACAAATTAACGGTCTATAGTACTTTATCTATTTAATTTTGTTATTTTATTTAATTAATGCTTATATTATATTTTTTAAAGAATTTAGGGACTAAGGGAGTAATTTCCAATTATGTTTAACACCTAGGGTCCGTGTAGTAATAAAATTATCTTATTTTGTTTGGAGCGAAATTGATGTTTGGATACACTTTTATATAAATAACAATTTAAACAAAAAATAATGATAAATTTTGTTATAAAAAAAGAGGACAAATTTTTTTTACCCGAATAATGATTCATCATTTTTTTTAAAGACGAACGTACACTTCATAATATATAACAAGTCTATATTTCGAATATTCATATCTTAGGATAATAGCCACAGCCTCTTCCACCTACCACCGTCTCCTCTGTCGTCGCCCACCCTCTGTTGTTCTATTCATTTTTTTTTTCTTTTATTTTTTTATTTACTTTTTTCATTTAATTAATAATAAGAGTAGAACTGTTTTTTTTTTTTATATATGAAAATTTGACTTTTTCCTTTCTTTATATATAGCCGAACCAAATAAAATAATAATAAATATGTTATCCGATTAACTATTACCAAGATAAATAGTTTTATCCACAAACCAAAAGGCCCCTAAGTTTAAAGTAGTCGCATGGCGTAAACTGTTTGCTTTGGACATGTTTTTGATTAAAAATATTAAAATCGCGAGTTTCTCTCTAATTGTAGATTCGATTCGATAATTAGGTATTTACAAGAATCAACCATTTGTTGATCAAGAATCAATTCTTGATATTTGTGTGCAAATCAACGAATTTTCGTTGTCTAAGAATTCAATATTTTTTGCGAAGAATCAATGAATATTTGAGTTTGTTATTATTTATCGTTAATATCTTGTTTCACGCCGTGTCATATTTGTATAAGAGCACTTCGTGAAATCCAATTGCAAAATTAATGTTAAGCAACAATAGCTCTTTTGTACCTTAATTTTAATTTGAGTGATGAATGGATTTTCTTTGGGATGAGGAATATGAATCAACGACAGTATTTGACACAGTGGATGATTCGGGTGAAGATTATGATGGTCCTCCTATTTTCAACACTGAGATTAATGAAAAAATAATAGAGAAGATTCTAGAAGAAAGATTGTTGAATAGTTCAGACGAAGACATCGTCCCGTTTTTGTTGAAGATTCTTGGGTTTGTGTTTGAAGCTTCCTCGCGGTATGAAACTACCAAATTTCCATGATAAATTTGTCTTCTACATGAAACGTACCATTTCAATTTGGATATTGGAACTAAAGCAAGAAAAATTAGATGCATGTCTAAAATTCGTTAATTATGCGAATATCAAGTATTTAGGGCGTCGGAGGTCGTTGATTTGCACAAGAATATTGAAAATTGATTTTTATCAACAAAAACGATTTAATTTGACAATTTGAAAAGAAACTCACAGTTTTAATATTTTTAATCAAAACAAGTTCAAAATCCCAAGCAAATTGTGGCTACTTTAAAGTTTAATAGTCTGTTTGATATGATTGTTGTGAATAGAACTTTTGTTAACAGAGCTTTTAGTAAAAAGTAGTTGACTATTTCGTTGTTAATCAAAAAGTGATGTGAATACACTTTTATTTTATTACTTGTACAAATATGGGTTAATTGTTTCAAAAATTACTGTTTTATCTTACGCATCATGGATACCTCACTATACTAAAAAATATTGCTAAATCCTCACTATACAATGTAAATCCTATCTCTATCCATCACTCTTCACACAGTTGTTAGAATGTCTTCACGGAGTTGGTGACGTGGAAAACAGATATCCACGTGGTTCCTATCACCGTCCATTTAATCCACGTCAACATTACGCATTTCCATTCACTACAAATCACATTTCAAAATCACGTTTTCTCCTTCAGCAAAATCATTAAGCCCTGACCCAAATAAAAAATCCCCAAAATTGAATGAACCCTAACGCATTCATCCTCAACCGCGTGAACTCCATTCCCCAACAAAGATACCCCACCGGAGGGACCACTGACTTTAAAGAAATCGACAATGTTGCACACGGAGGGACCACTTGGAGGTAAGCAATATGATTTTGGTTGTTTGGTATTGCTTGTCTGTTTTTTTCCCATGCAAATTGCATAGTTTTTGTGCGAAAATCCTAACCCTATTTATAGTATCCCATGCTAGCAAAGCTAAATTAATCTGCATCATAAATGGAGATTTTATTGATTCTTGTTTATCTTAGATTACAAGTATGCTGCTGATTTGTTTTTATGTATATTTTTTTTTAGATTCAGACCAGGACCTAGATTTTGTTAATTCAGAGAACGAGATAAATGATGATGATGATGATGATGATGATGATGATGATGATGCATTGTTCAAAAAATATCACTGAAGGCATTGAAATGAGTTGTGAAAATATGCAAACTAAAGGGATAGAGGCCTTGGAATATGAAAAAGATGACTTGGAGTATCATTCTTCTGAAGAGTTGATTAGTGAGTATTCAACTAACAATGAAATTGAGTATATGTTTCTAGAATATGATGCTGAGGTAGATATGAAAAATCCACAGCTAGAAGGTGGGCAAAATTTTAGGTTTTTAGATGAATTCAAAGATGCGGTTTGGCATTATGGTGTTTTGAATAGATTCAATATTAGATTTAAGGTAAATGATCCGAAGAGAGTACATGTGGTTTGCAAGTTGAGATGTAAATGGAGGGTTTGAGCTTCGAAGATGACGAACACCAATACGGTGCAAATAAAATCTTTTACTCCAAAACATACGTGTTCTATGGACCAAATTAATAGACATTGTACATACATATTCTTGTCTAATCATTATCTTGAGAACTTTACGGTAGATCTGAATTGGAAGATAAAGAATTTTGTAGCGACGGTCTATAAAGATTTGAAAGTGAAAATTAGTAGGAATGTGATTTGGAAAACGAGGCGATATGCCAAGACCTTGGTAGAAGGTACAATTGAAGAACAATTTGGCTTATTGAGGAACTACGTGGGAGAGGTGTTGAGGACTAATCCCGGATCGACCGTTGTTATAAGAGTGAATTAGGAGATATTTCAAGGAATGTACATTTGTTTGAGTGCGTGTAAAAGAGGGTTCAAGAGTGGTTGTAGAAAAGTGACAGGAATGGACATGTGCTTTTTGAAGGAAAATTATGGAGGGCAACTGCTTACAGCTGTTGGTATAGATGCCAATGAATGCATATATCCGGTTGCGTATGCGGTAGTTGAGAAAAAAAATACATTGACATGGAGATGGTTTGTGTCCCTGTTGGCTAGAAATGTTGGTATTGACAACGACACCGACTAGACATTCTTGACTGACAGACAAAAGAGATTGCAAAATGTGATTGACGAGTTGTTTCCAGAGGCCGATCACATATTTTGTATTTGACACATGTACTCAAATTTTTTCAAGAAAGACTTCAAGGGTAAAATTTTGAAGGGCTACTTGTGGCGGGTTGCAAATTTGACTACCGTATCTGACTACAAACATTGGATGGGTCAAATACAAATTGTCAATGAAGATGCGTACAAGTGGTTGATGGATAAGCCACCAAGAGTGGAGTAAATCTCATTTTTCTGTGAAAATGAAGTGTGACATTGTATTAAACAACGGTTGTGAATGTTTTAACAAGACATTGCTAGAGAATAGAGAAAATTCAATTCTAACAATGTTGACTTCAATTCAAATAACATTTATGAAAAGATTTTAGTTATGTAGGGATAGGATGAGAAGATATAATAGCCAATTGTGTCCGAAAATTAAAACAAAGTTAGATAGGAACGTTGCATCGGTTGGGGGCTGCAGTTTGGATTGGTCAGGTGGCTCACAATATCAAGTTACCTTTGATGCTCGGACATTTGTTGTGGACTTGCATGATCGCACTTGTGTGTGTCGAAAATAGGATTTACCGGGCATTCCTTGTACCAATGCTTGTGTCGTGATACTTGATGAAATGAATGAATCGATGGACTTCGTTGACAAGTGCTACAAGGTAGAGATGTATTTGAGTTGCTACGAGCATATAATATATCCTATTAATGGCAAGAAAATGTGGTCACAAGTTGAGGGATTTGTTATCAAACCCCAACGTGGGTTGTAAAACAAAAGGGTTGAAGGCAGAGAAAGAGGAGGACATGCGCCGAGGAAGAGTTTATAGGCCACAATCAGTCCAAATCATTTGTAAGGAGAAAAGGACAAGTCACCATGTCTTGCTCCGTGTGCGGCTTGGAAGGTCATAATAGCCGTTATGATTTGAGACCAGATGCTCCTGATAATGTAAGTATATTTCATACAAAGTGAATGACTTCATATGATTTGCAAATCTATCCATGTTGTTGCTGTGAGATATTTTGTGATTGTATCATGTTCTTAGGATTTATTTAATGAGGAGTTGGAGCAAAATGATGCACAACAACATAAATGAACAACAACATAATCCAGAACGTAGGAGAAGCAAGGTACAAAGTTAGAAATCCAACTGTTTTGTTTAAATTATTTTCATTTCAATACCAGTACACTAACTTCAATTTTATATTTTGACAGGGTAAAATAGTTCCAAAGAGAGGCAATAGATATTCTTCTAGCCAGGGCCAAGTACTGCAATTAAGTTTCAAATTCATGCCAACCCCTAGAGTGTCTCATCCATGTGCAGTTGACGGGATAATCAATGGGCCTTCTGCATCTATGCCAACTGATGTGACCACTGCAGTGATAACACAAGAGGTTAACATCTCATCAACGGTGGAAGAAGTGGCAATTCAAATGGTTGAAAGAGCACGTAAAAGGAGGATGAAAACGTAACTGAAGCTCCTACAAACACAAGTTCTAAATGATGCTTTTGATAACACGTGGTTGCTGGGAATGAAAGACACATGCTTTTTGTTTTTGTCAAAATGATGCTTTTTGTTTTTTGTCATGTTGAATACATCATTTGTTGAATTAAATGAATTGGTGGATACTTCATTTTGTTGAATTCAACTTGATTGTAGAGCTAATGTTGAATACTTCATTTTGTCATTTTGTTGAATTCAGTTGGCCGAATACTTCATTTTGTTGAATTCCACTGGATTGTAGAGCTAATGTTACTCATATTTTAAATCTCATTGGTTGAATATTTGAAAACTTTCTTCTAAGTTGTGCATTGAATGGGCTTGTTTATTTGTGTCATCATGAGAATGAGGTTTTTTTTATTGGAGTGTTTAAACTTGTTCACTGAACATGTTAAGGCCTCCCAAACATGACTTCACATATAAGGGCAATCTATTTCCAATGACCATCAGCGTACATGATTGTAAAAAAGATGACTTTCTCATATCATCCAAGAAAGTAGAAAATTTAATTAGGATGCTAAAAGTTGGTCTAACAACACAAAAAGCAATTGAAATAAACTGACTTTGATTTCATTGAATAACACCAGCAATTGAAATAAATTGACTTTCATTGAATAAGCCATTTCACTCAATGATAGATTGGATAACTCCAGCACCTATTGTCTTTCCTCCTACTTTGATAGCAAAACTCATTCCCTGTTCACAAGCAATTGGCATAATAGGTCAAGGAGAATTGCACCAACTCTCTTACAATGAAATGCATATTGCACCATGAAACTTTAACATAACAGGTCCAATACTTCATATTATCTGATTGTCCAACAAAACAGAACCAAAATTACACATTTTGTGCTGAGAATATTACATAATTCATTGCATTCTACTACAACTATTTTCACTACAATTAATTTCAACATCCGACCTTAGACATTAGCATTTTCCAGCACAGAAAATGATGACATTACACAACTTATTATAGTTGGGACTCCTAGCTAATTTTCAAATTACACCCAACCTTACACAATTCATAGCAGTCGGATAATTAGAAGAGAATACGAATAAGCAACCAAAAACCAATTTGATAAATTCTGAACTTCCAGCAGACAACCTCTTTTTCTTTATTAGCCACTGATTTGTTTCGCAATAATCCATTAATAACTGACTTGTATCTAGGATGTAGTGGAGAATCAAGCCATGAAAAGAAATCGCAAGCATCTAGCCTCCCATAGAACTTGCAGCTTCGAAACCGGCGACCAGGATTTGCCTCTATCCAAGATGACTTCAATATGGTAAATTGACCACAATGACATATAACCCTTCCATAATTTGTGAAGAATCAGATGAATTTTCCATCACAAACATCGACTAAGAATTGTGTGTTAGGGAATGAAGTTCACGCAGTTGAGGATGAATGAGTTAGGGTTCATTCAATTTTGGAGATTTTTGATTTGGGTCAGAGCTTAATAATTTTGCTCAAGGAAAAAACATAATTTTGAAATGCGATTTGTAGTGAATGAAAATGCGTAATGTTGACGTGGATTAAATGGGCGTTGATAGGCGCCACGTAGAATATCTATTTGCCACATCAGCAACTCGTGAAGACATTCTAACGGCTGTGTGAAGAGTGATGGATGGAGATAAGATTTACATTGTATAGTGAGGATTTTACGATATTTTTTAGTACAGCGAGGTATCTGTGATGCGTAAGATAGTATATTGATTTTTAAAACAATTAACCCGTATAAATACTATTATATTACATATTTATTTGTCTAAACTTTAATAATTTACTCATAAATAGTTATTAATTTTCATCCCATAAAATCAATTGTAATTCAATTAGCATGTCATTATTATTTTAGTGAATATTAAATTATTTATTTTATAATATATTTTAACACATATATATATATATATATATATATATATATATATATATATATATATATATATAAAATATAAAATGAAAAAAATGAAAATAATAATAATAATAATAATATGTTATAAACCTATCAAAATAATCTTCAAATTATAAAATATATCATCGATTTGTTGACATGTAGAATAATTTGTATATATTTTTATTTTAGAATTAATAAAAATAATTTTGTTAATTTAAAATTTTCATTAAATACATATTTCAATTTCTTATATAAGCCTTTTTAAAACAGTTTTAAAAAGATGTTATGTAAATCAACAAGTACTTTTAGACTTTAACCAAACATTTATTATTTTAATCAAAATTTTGCCTTCAAGATGAAGTGCTTTTGAACTTTACAAAATCTCTCCAAACACATTCTAATTTTAGGTGCTAAACATAAATGGAAATTGCTCACTTATAGTCCCTAAATTCTTAAGAAAATATAAGATAAGCCCTAATTAAAAAATAAAAAATTAAATAGATAAAGTGTGTGTTATTGCTTAAATTATAATTTAAGTTTGTCAAATTGTTCAAACATATTTTCATCCACAAATTTGGTAGGACCCACAAATTACTATTTACTTATTATCCACACATTTCATATGATCCACAATTTATAAACGCTTAAAAAAAATTTCAACACCGTCAAACATGTGTTAAATCCGTTTGTTGCCTCACGTGGTTTTGGACTCCATCACTATATTTTTTCAAATTATATATTTCACTTTGATATTATATAATCGAATGCAAAGAAAATGAATGCATTTCTATATATACACAAGCACACGACGGTGTTACAACAAGTATCATAAACTCGTATATTTTCATGCAAAATATTGGAGAAAAGATTATCAAAGATTATTGAATTAATATTATGCAAAAATTCTAGGTACAACAACATGACTTTTGTTTGTACACTGAGTACTGGTCTAATCCTAGTCACATATTACAATCATAAACTCTATTAAATAATCCCAACTGTAAGTTCCACAACAAATCTTCGCAACTAATGAATGACATGAGGAACACATTTGATACAAAAGAAAAAGACTATTTTCTCCTTAAAAATCACGAACTTTTAAGTTTTAACCCTGTGAATCAAGAGTGATTCATATTGGAACAGAAAAACTCCGAGAAACTCTCCCATGAAGACTAAGGAAATCGAAGAATTCGATGAAAAAAAAGAAGAGAAAACCCTAAAATTATGGGATTGTGGGAGTCCTTTATATGATTCACATGAAGTGGCTTCTATTAGCCATGTAATTGAAAGACATTTCATGGTATTTCCTTATCTAAATGGATCAAGAAATGTGAAGGGATCAAGTCTGATTTCGTCAATTCAATCCGAATCCATAAATGCTGCAGGTTCCCGCAAGGTTAGAGGGTTTTCTGTGGTTAAGTTCTTGAAGGATCTATTGGAGGGAAACTTGTGGAAGAGGAAGAAGAAAGACAAGATTTCTCCGAGTCAGGGCCAAAGTTCTAGCACAAGAAAGTCGAAGTAAAACTACATTGATCTTCGTAAAAGTGTTTTAGATGCACATATATAGTTCTAAATTTTTTAGTAGGATTAGTTCAAGGAAGAAATGTTACAAATTAAGGTTGAATGTAACATGTACTAGATTTATAAGATCACATCTGGTTCTTTAGTTAAATGAATTCATTTCAAGAAATCTTGTTAAAATCTTGTTATTATATTTTCCTGGTGAATTTTTCTGCTTAATGGATCATACTTTCAAGACGACATATATAAAAATTCATCTGTTTTTCAGTTTTTTTCCCCCTAAGATTTCTGTACTTGAAATGTAAGTTCCTGGGATTTGTTTTGCTCCATTATTACAAATTCTTAATTTCAAGACTTGCATGTGGAACATGCTATGTCCCTTTTAGTCATATGGTTAATCATGGAAAGACATAACAGTAGCTTAGAGGTCTTTTTGCTGAGAAATTGCTAATGAAGTCAACTTTGAATAAGTGAAAGAGGTTTCTCCAATTACTGAATTCCACGTGAGATGATTAAAAATCGATTTATTGTTGTTGGCGATAGATCTAAGTGAGAGAGATCTACGTAATTATTAGATTCCACATGAGATGGCTTATTATCGCTTTATTGTAGTCGGTGAAAGAATTAAGGTTGTGTTCGGTAGCCATTTTTTTCTCAAAAAAATCTATTTTTTGCCTATAATTTTTGACTTTTCAACATTTTTACAATACAAAAAAGTTTGAAAAGTCAAAAAAGTTTAAAAAGTCAATAAAGTACAAAAAAAAAATCCTTTTTTTTCAAAAAACTACACCAAACATGTCCTAAGTAAGATATGTTTTTTAATTATTGGATTCCACGTTGAATAAGTACTAGATATCAATCTATTCAATCGACAAAAAGATTTAAGTGGTAGATACTTACTTTAATCAACATATTTTACGTGGGATGATTAGATATCGTTTCTGACAAAAGATCTGTGAGAGAGAGAGAGAGAGAGAGAATGATTTCTCCAATTAATATATTCCACGGGAATAAAAGATCTAAGCGTGTAACTTCTCCGATTAGCACTACAAGAAATAGTGTCAAAAGCGATGACAAATAGCGACAACTTTCTTTGTCGTAGCTATATGATAGTATATATAGCGACGACACACTCATGTTGTCACTATAGTGTAGCGACATTTATCGTCTCTATAAACCAATTTAGTCATCGTTTTTTTTTGGAAGATGGTGGGATTTGTCACTTTTTTCTATCTATATCGACGACAAAATCTACCTATAGCGATGATAATGTCGTCCCTATATATGATATTTTTTTATTTTTTATTTTTTGAAACTTTAGGTGTGGAATTTGATTTTTCACTAATATTTATTTTTTACTTTATAAGCAATTATAGAAAATGTTGTTTATTGAACTAATATATATTATGAAAATAAATATAATCACAAGAATTTATCAAATAGTTTTGTTGTAATTTCACAACCCTTGGGTCAATGGTTCAAATCACATTTCAACTATTCGAAATAAAAATGCTTGACAAAGTTTAGTGGTTTGGATTAGGCCTTTGGTAAGTCGAGTTTCAAGCCCATACTTGATAGGTCGGGTCCAGGGGTTACCAAGTATATGAAATTAATTTTTTTTACTATTAAAAATTTGACTCCTATAGCAATGACATAATCGTAGCTAAAGAAGTTGTGACTATAGTGACGACAAAATATCGTTGCAATAAAATTATATCTACTAACCTATTTAGCGATGACAAAAAAATTCACTGGAACATTATAACATGGACTTTTCAATTTATAGCGACGATTTTTGTTGTCGTTATAGGCTACATTTCTTATTGTGATATTCCATATGGTATGACTAGATTTTGATTTCTTGTTGTTAGGAAAAATAAGCATCATATTTTTTTGTAATCATTATTTTTGGTTGAGTTCGTTAATTATAAGTTAGGTCCAAAATTAATTAAAAATTACTCTTGAAAGAGAGTTCAATAGTTCGAATTGTTGTAGTAGGGGTGAATACGGTTTGATTTGGATGATTTGTGGTAAATTTTCAAACCAAACCACTTAAAGCGATTTGAAATTTTTCCAAACCAAACCAAACCACTTTTGCGGTTTGGTTCGGTTTAAAACCACGGTTTAGCAAACCAAAAAAAAAAAAAATATTGAACAAGTCAAATCATAAATATTAGTCTACAATATCACGATAAAATATAATATTAATATTAATAAAAGGCAAAAAATTTGTTAGCATAAAGATAAGAATATAACAAATGTATTTATTAATTATAATTAAATGATATAAATTTAGTAATAAAAGAAAATGAATAGAAATATCAAATACGATAATACATTTTATAGCTTTCTCTGAATCATCTAATGCCTCTACTTCATTCAAATATTGACGAATCACTATAGGTTCCTTGTTACTATACAACCAATTCTTAGTGCAAATCACCACCTCAAGCTCTCAACCATCTTTGCACTCAACGAACTCCTAAAGGAATAAAGAATTTGACCACTAATAAAGAAGAAGCAACTGTTGATATTTGAATGACTAACACATATTTGGCAATTTAGGAGACAATCTTGTACTTATTTGTATTTAATTTCCACTAATGTAATATGTCGAAATGCTTGTTGGTCAAATCTTAGCAACGATCATTTAAATAATCCACCAAATCATTATTATCGGCTTGAGCTTCTCGAACAAGTCTAGCTTTAAAATTGATGGAATGAATTTGGAAATATCCAAAGGAGTTTGTAAAGGACTTGAGCTACCAGATTGAGTAGCATCTTTTGATGGAGTTAATGATGGAGTCATAATTTCTTTATAACATTTACAAATCTGGCAGAAAATAAATTAAATTACTACAAAGAAAATATGCTTGAATTACAGATCGAATCACTCCTTAAAATCTATAGGAAGTTTGGTGAAAGAAAATTAGAGTATGGTGGTTGTTTAGGCGAAGAAAAATCAAGAGTTTCGGGAGCGATGGTCGGGATCGGGATCGAGAAAAAACTATAGAAAAGAATGGTAATATGGATGATGGATGGATTTTAATTGGGTTGGGTATTTGGTTTAATTGGGTTGGGTCTAATATGGATAATGAATGGATTTAGTTTTAATTGAGTTGAATAAAATTTAAATTAATATTTATTTTATTTTTATTTATTTTTTATTTTAAACGGTTTGGCGGTTTGAAATAGTTTGAAAAATTGAAACCTAAATCAAACCACTTCAAAGCGGTTTGGTTCGGTTCAAAACCAAAACGTTGACGGATCCACGTGGACCCAAACCAACAGTTTTGAAAAAGCAGTTTCAGTTTGGTTTTACGGTTTGGCAGTTTCGTTGTTTAGCCCTATGTTGACGTAAAAGCTACGTATGCTAACGATGTATGAAATATTCTTTGAGCGAAAATACTTGTAGGAGAAAGTCCGTAGTTGTTACAATATGCGTCAAGTCATTTATACTTATAATAACTGTGTCATCATTTTAGTGATCTTGGGGGTAACACAACTCGTAATTCAAAATCAATGATGAATGGTTTAGGGCCCTTACCTATTTATTAGTATTGGAGTGATAAAGCGAAGTTAGGACACTCTCACGTCACTTGGGTATTTTACTTAATATTTGTTTGTGTTCTTACATCATACCTAAAATAGAAATTGATAAGAGTTAAACTAGGATTAATGACCGCGGTAAGTCTATGTTGCTTTGAAATGGATTGCAAGCATTTATAAAAATAGTAAGGCCAATAACAAATTATCAGGGGTTTATTAATTGTCTATGCAGAAGATGTTTGAATAAGGTAGTGCAATTATTGACCTTCATGGTTACCCTCACCCAATTCGTACCGCGAGATCGTTTGGTGGTGGCAGCCGATCGATATCAGAATTACAAGTGAATAGTAAATAAGCACTATAAGGAGCACATACCGAACTGCCCATACCGCAGAGTTGGTGAGGCTGACTAGTAGAAGACTATGGAGCTATTTACAAGTCCGAGATTTTGTGTAAGTATATTTATTATAATTTAAATAATTAAATTATAATTTATATTAACTTTAAAATTATGTATATAATATTGACATTGTGTTTTTTTAGGTACGTTTGACCAAGAATAAAGACAATTGGACTAAAGCGAAATATGTCTCCCTCCAAAGGTCGAAAGTTTTTTGGCTATACGATACGAGATAAGGATGGCAATGGGGCGGGTCCGGGGTGGGTCGGGACCCACCTCGGACCCGGACTCAACCCGCGACCTGCGACCTACGACCCTTTGACCCGCTAACCGTCTCGATTTTTTTTTTTTGTTAAATTGAAAAAAGAAAAAAAAAAAAAGAAATACAAATTTTTTAAATATTTGTACCAAACAAAACAAAAAAATTATAAGATTTGAGTTGTGATTTAGTGGTTAACGTTTGATAGTTTATAAGTTTCAACTCGGGTTCGATTTTTCTTTAGTCTATTTTTAGTGAATATTATAATTTCTACTATATTTTATGATTTTTCAAAAAAAAAAAAAAAAATCTTTTAGGGTGGGGTCATGAGCGGGCGGGTCGCGGGTGGTTGGCGGATTTTTTTGCCATCCCTAATACGAGAGGGTACGTGTCAAATAATAAGTATTTTTTTTGGATGTTTCATTACGATAATGTTACTAACTGTAGATATGATTTTTGTAGAAGAACTTTGAGATGCAAGAGTGGCATGGACTTATAGAGTATAGACTCATTTCAAGCTTTCCACACTAAAAAAACAAGTGAATGGATAAACGAGGCGACAACAAGTGATTACGTAACTAATCGCTGATACCCGTCATTATATATAGCTTCGTATTAATCTTTGAGTTTTAATAAGATTTTTTTATTTAATTATTTTTTTAAAAAAAATCAGGCTAAATTGGTTGAGGTGTAGGAGACATAGACGTCGCAGCAGGCCGGCTCCAGCACCATGTCTGTAGACGAGCATGCTTTTGTCAGAGAGGTGCTGGGGAGAGAGAAAGGGACACATTTGCAAAGTTGGACGAATTGCAAAGGGCACTACCTGCTCTAATCAAGCGTCCAATGTTGCACCGCGAGCTTCGCCTGCAACCGACTAGTCTTCCGAGTCAAACAATCAAGTTGTTAAAATTTCCAAGTAGCATTCTCGGACAAAACTCCAAAAGATGATTGGAGTTCTTAATACTTTTACTGCCACAAGGAGGAGGAGGGAGATTTAGCGGATTCTTAGGCCACCTTTTGTATATAAATTTTTTGTATGTTCAATTTTTTTTATTGTATTCAAACAATTTTGTCAATTATTTTAATATTATTATTATTATTACTACTACTACTACTACAATAAACAATTTTTTTTTAAAAGGAAAAGGAAAAAGAGATGACAAATTAGCGACGACAAGTTATCGCTATAAAAAACTCTGGCGACGTCAATTGGTGAACGACAAGTTGTCGCAAATTGTATCAGGAAATAGCGACGACATGTCACTGCTATAAGCATCAGACTCACGAGCTCACGAGCTCCATGACGTTTATAGCGACGAGCATGTCGTGGCTATTTCTTGTCACTCTGTAGAGACGATTATTTTTCGGTGCAAATGACCAATATCTTCTAAGCAGTTGTCACAACATGTAGGGACGATATTGTCGTCGCTGTAAGTATACAACGACGACTTTTGTTACCATAACCAACTTTTCTTGTAGTGGTCGAAGACCGTGAATGTTTCTCCTAGTTTGAAATTTTACTACTTAAATCTATTGTTCAATTTACTTTTGTGGATGTATTTTACGCTAGCTTGAACTAGCTAGTTAATCATCGTGATTAAAAGTGATTCAACACGCTTCAATATAGTTATTGCATGCTCCAATTATTAAACATTTCAATTCGAACCTATATTTTTCTATTTCTTTATTCCACTTTGATATTATTATCGAATGCAAAAGAAATAAATGCATTTCATTACCCACAAGCACGCGAAGGTGTGACTGAGTGTAAACTCATATATTTTTCATCATGTTGGAGATAAAATATTGTTGAATTAATTTTTTGCAAAAATTCATGGTGCTTCATAAGCAACAACATGAGTTTTTTTTTGTACATTGAGTACAGGTCTAATCCTACTCACATATTTAATTACAATCATAAATCCATTAAATAAGCCCAACTGTCAGTTTCCATAACAAAACCTTGCAACTAATGACATGGGGCACACATTTGATACACAAGAAAAAGACTAGTTTCTCCCAAGAAATCACAGACTTTAAGTTTTAAACCATGTGAATCTGGGGCACTTAAGGAATTTCAAGTTCTTAATTTTCTTAATTTAGAAAACCTAATAAAAAAATGGAGTGCTCATGGTCCAGCTTTGTACCCAAACTCAAATTATAAAATATTAAGATAATCTCAGCAGTTGGACATACAAAACATGTCTGTCTCTATTGATGATGCTGTTCAAGAAACTGATTCAAATTTGAACATAAAAACTCCAAGAAACTCTCCAATGAAGACTAAGGAAATCGAAGAATCCGATGAAAAAAAAGAAGAAGAAGAAAAAGAAAAAGAAGAGAAAACCCTAAAATTATGGGATTGTGGGAGTCCTTTATATGATTCACATGAAGTGGCTTCTATTAGCCATGTAATTGAAAGACATTTCATGGTATTGCCTTATCTAAGTGGATCAAGAAATGTTAAGGAATCAAGTCTGATTTCTTCGTCGTCATCAATTCAATCAGAACCCAAAAAGGCTGCAAGTTCCAGCAAGGTTAGAGGCTTTTCTGTGGTTAAGTTCTTGAAAGATCTTTTGGAGGGAAACTTGTGGAAGAGAAAGAAGAAAGACAAGATTTCTACGAGTCGGAGCCAAAGTTCTAGCACAAAAAAGTCGAAAATAAAACTACATTGATCTTCGTAAAAGGTGTTTTAGATGCACCCGGTTCTAGAATTTGTACTAAGATTAGTTCAAGGAAAGAAACGTTACAAAGGTTGAATGTAACATGTACTAGGTTATAAAAACATCTGGTTCTTTAATTAAATAAATTCATTTCAAGAAATCTTTCTATTTATATTTTTGGGTGAATTTTTCTGCTTAATGGATCATAATTTTCAAGAAAATATATAAAAAAATTCGTCTGTTAATTAAGATTTTTTTTTCTCAGATTTCTGTTCTTGAAATGCATGTTCCTTGGATTTGTTTTGGTCCTTTATTATATATATTCAAGACTTGCACATGGAACATGCCATGTCCCATTTTGTATCTTAAATCTTATGGTTAATCATGGAACGACATAACAATATATTAGAGGTATTTTTCTGAGAAATTTTAATTACATCACCTTATTTAATTTATTTTTGGTGCGAAAGATCTAAGTGGAAGAGATTATGGATTACACGTGAGATGACTACAAATCGATTTATTGTTATTGGCGATAGATCTAAGTGAAAGAGATCCCTCAAATTATTAGATTCTATGGCTTATCGATTTATTGTAGCCAGCTAAAGAGCTACGTGAGAGATGTTTTCAAATTATTAGGTTCCAAGTGGAATGAGTACTAGATATTGATCTTAAATATATTCTTCTTCTAACAAAAAGATTTAAGTGATAGAGATTTTCTTCAATTAGTGTATTCCACGTAGGATGACTAGATATATATTGATTTATTGTTTTCGGCGAAAGATCGAAAAGAGATATTTGTCCAATTCCCGATAAAAGATCTAAGTAACTAACTTCTCCAATTAGTACTATATTCCATGTGGTATGACTAGATTTTGATTTCTTATTCTCAACAAATATCTAAATTTCTCATTTATTGTATTTCACGTGCGACAACTAGATTTTGATTGGTTGTTATCATTTTGTTTATTTTTTTTACTTGTGATTCAATTTAATTTTTAGTCAACTTATATATGTTTTATATGTTGATTTGATGCCCGAAGGAAATGGTAATATGTTTTTGCTCTTCTATATAACATTTGTCTAGGTTCAATCAAGTGACTTGCATATATGGGACAACATTCAACCAAAATGTTGTCATTTTCTTTGGGCACATTCATTATTTATTATTATCATTAATGTTAAATTTCAGAAAAATAGGAACATTAAAGCTGAACCATGTGATGGATTAAAAGGCTAGTTGTTATCTTCTGTTTAAAGATGAGCATATGTGTTGTATTGACGTGATGTAACATATTAACTTAGTATAGTCAATAAATAAATTTAAATTTATATATAACAAGTACAAGTTCGGTTCAATAAGTTTGAGTGTAAAGCCTAGAATAGTGAGCTTAAGCCTTCATTTTGGTCAACCCTCGTAAACAGTCATGATATTATGAAACCATACTTTGCAACTTAATTGTGCTCCTATGAGTCACACCCTTGATCAGCTCTTATGAACAACTAATAAGTACCGACCTTATATTTATGGGGATTGACTTAAAGTCCCATGAGGTCATGGCCATGGGCCTACACTAGTACGTCCTAGGTCTATAAATTCCTAAAGTACCCATATGAGCCATATGGTTCGATTCGGTCCTCTAACCAAAAAATTTAGTTAGAAACTAAGATAATATGAGTGTGTAAGAGGTTTAGTGCAGATAAATTGTTGCAAGCACTTGCGTCCCAGTTAGACTACGTAACACCTTTATGATAGTTAACCAACAACGAAGTTCGTTACAAGCCAAAGACCAAATAGAGTAAACTATGTGAAGTTAAAGATTCGACACTTCATAACATTTTTAAGGTATGCAACTTAGCGTCTCATAACTCTTCTGGTTTGAACATAATGTACGTAATTACAAACTTAAATATCATAATATTATCGATAGAATTCATGTCACTTTTCTAAACGTATTATGAAGACGACTCGTGGCAATAATAACACTATTAAGATCCATTGACATTATCAAAACTAACCACCATTCCATGTCACAAACAACCCACTCACAGTGCATTATTTTTAGTGTGCATCTAAGTGGAAGGCACTTTTAATTTCATAATGGACTATTAACAAATGGAAATTGTTTCATGGGAACATATATAGTGGCTCTCTCTTTCAGAATTAATCTTTTTCTTTTTTCTTTTTGGTATAGTCAACTTAATTCAGTGTTGCATTTTGCACAATTGGCACATTAGATTAGATTGGATAAGATACGAAAATAAATAAATTTTATTACATATTTTTTATTCTTTACTCAAGTCGAATTATATCTACTATATATTGTACCAAACGTACTTGAACCCGTAAATTTGTTAACAATTGTCATTTTACTTTTATATTTCATCGATAGGCATTAATTGTTGGGAAATTTTCATAAACGTCCTAAAAAATAAATTAATTCTAAATATTGTCAAATCTTTTTTTTATATACTAAAATAATTTTTATTTAGTTATTTAGTTATTACACCATTATCTTGATTTTTTTAACGAAATTACATTTTTTTTGTTACACTTATATATAACACTTGTGTTACGAAGTCGCAGCCACCAGTCGACGCTATTATACAAAGTGTAACACTTGTAACAAATTGTGCTACGCCATAAAAAATACAACCACCTCCCCAAACACACCCACGCGCCGCCGCTGCTACCAGTCAAATACGACTGCCATTACACAAAGTATAACACTTGTAAAAAATTGTGTGTCGCTGCCAACACCACAACCACTTTCCTAAACAACAACACCACCACCACCACCACCACCACCACCTCCTCTACAAGTGTAACGCATGTAACAAACTATGTTACACGGCCATTCAATTCACCCCCACCGTTGTTAACACCATTACCGCCATCGCCAATCATCAGCCACCATTATGCTATCGCTCCACCATCATCACCATTGCTAATCTAAATTTAGATCAAGATCCACATTCGGAGCCAAATATTGATCTTGATCTGAACTCCGATATGGACAAAGACATGGCCATTTAGTTAACCCTCATCGTCGTGACCACCATTACCGCCATCACAACAGCCACCATTGTGCTACCATCATCACCATCGCTAATCTAGATTTAGATCAAAATCCAAAATCCACATTCAGATCCAGATTTTGATCTAAATCTAAACGCAAATCTAGTTAAAAAGGAGGTGTAGGTGGCGGCAACGGCGCAGTGTGGTGGTGGTGGAAGTATTTCTTGAATGCACCCTTGTGGTGAAAAATGAGTGTAATGGTGTGGTGCGTGTGTTTGGGAAGGTTTTGTGGTGGGTGAGTTTTAGAAAATATAGTTGGCGATGGAGTGTGAATATGGATGTTGATAGGGAAAGGGTGGGGTGGAATTTTGATTTTGTTTAAATTAAATAAATAAATAAAATTAAATAATTACAATGTGTTTTTAAAATAATTTTTAAAAATGTAACTAGTGGGTGTAATTTCTTGTGTATTTTCACTTATATCTAATCCTTCACTAACTAAGCCAGATCCAAGATTCCTTCACTAACTTTTTGATCAAAAAAAAAAAAAAAAAAAAAGATTCCTTCACTAACTAAGCCAGATCCATGATTTTGTGGGCCGTCTGATTGGGTTCTGAAAATCTTCTGATCCATCACACAAGCAACCATAGAAATTTGTAAAAATAGCACTAAAATTACATTGGAGACTTGTTTTCCAAACTTTCAATTTTAACTCCTTTTGATGTTGCTTAGCACTCCTATCCATTAATTCGTTTTTAATAAATTTATCTCCTTGAATTATAAAATAAAATAAAAAATGTATTCTCTATCTTAGTTGAGTGACATAGCACTTACTCGACAAAGATCAATACCCATTGTATTCTTTATTTTAGATGAATGACATAGCACTTACTCGACAAAGATCAAGACCCATTTTTTCTTTATCTTTTGTTCTTTTCTCTCATCAGATAACAAGTGCGTGATGTATCAATCTTGTCAAAATTTTGAAATACTTACTTTATTTTTTGATATATCTTTTCATTTATTATGTTTTTTTGGTCATAGTCAATAACTTATAGCTTACTCAATAACATTTCATACTCTAACATTAGGATTCCAATATTTTTTTAAGTACGCGAGTCTTCGACCTATCATTTGTGAAAATCAAGCAAACACGAAAAAAAAAGTTGACAATATCATTGGATACTGCAAAACTGCTACTTGATCGGCTGAGGCATTGGTCGTGTTAGGTCTTGTATTTTTCAACACAATTTTACATAGATAAAGTTAAGATTTTTTGAAAAGAAACTATTTCTTTAAAAAAATTACACTTCAAAAATTAATTTTCTTCATAACAAAATCTAGCTACAGTTCGTTCCTCGCACCTTTTTACACGACTACCGAGAACAAAACCTAAACAACATGTATAATATTAACACCAATAAAAAGTTGGTCTCGCCTGACCTCCTTTACACTTATACATAGAGCCATGAGCACGACTGAAACACTGTTCATAATTTTGGTCAAATCAAGGGGTAGCTTCCTATCACAGACCAATAATTAATGCCAGGTTAATCGGAATATTACATTAGGTTTATAGATTAATCAATGACTTTCAATTCGTTGACTTTTGGAATACATTAATCACAATTACGTGTGCAAAGTGAAGTAATTGATTTGCTTGTTTGTTGTATATAATTATATATCAATTTTTTAAAAGTGTAAAGTATGATTAGGTGTGAAAATCAAGTTTCAAATTTTTTGAGTCTATACAGCATCGCAAAGGCGAGACGATGACGAGGCGTGGTGCATGGCTAAGCATAGAGATCACGTTTCAAACTTAAACGCCACTTAAACGAACTTTTTAAAACAGTATTATATATACGTTTAACAATCAATAACATATTACTTAAATAGGCTTGTTATGTTAAGTTCGATACAACAATTTATTAATATTTCATATATTTTTCTTTTTTTAATAATATTCGATTTAATATATAGAATATGTTTTTTTATTTTGTACACGATGAATAAAGTATTTAATTTATTTGCGTGTTTTACAATCAACATATCAAATTTTATTGTATCGTTATCTTGCATGACGTGAATGTAAATATATATTGAATTACATCATTCTAATAATTAATTTTCCTTTGACTCTTATACAATCTTCGAATTAAATTTGTTTATTGTGTTATTTAATAATTAATGATCTATTGTCTCCAATAGGCAATTGTTATGTTGCACATATCTAATGTGTCAATTGCATATTGGATGAATTGATAATGTAACATTTATTTATATGAGCAATTCATCTAATGTGCAAGTGACATATTGAATGTAGGCAACATAACATTTGACTGCTGGAGATAGAAGATCACTCCTCTTATATTTTATGCTAATGCTCAGAGCTCACTCAAAAATCCATTTATTTATTTATTTTAAATAGTTTTTAAATAAAATAAAAATATTTTCTTTATTAGAATTTTGATTTTTAAATGGGTAACTATATTTGTACCACAATTTTTAATTGACACACCACATTTTAATTGCATTTAAAGACATCAATCTTTGTTCATTATAACCTTTATGTCTTAAACTTTTTTTCTCCCGTTTAATTCTTATCTTCACCTTTCACTAATTAGCACATTTTATCATTAATGATGGTTTCTATCAAAATATTCTTTTAGTGTGCTTCGAAACGTGGAAATATTTTTTTTGTCACACTTTTGTATTTATTATTATTTTAAATATGATGAATAAATAAGTCATTTTATGCCCTCCTAATAAACGTTTTGGATGGAAATTGTTACTAAAGACAAAGTATGCTAATTAATGATAAGATTGCGACAAAAAGTTTAATGACATGAGTGCTACGATGAGCAAAGATTGAGAACTTTAAGAGCAATTAAAATGTAGTGCAACAAATAAAAAGTGTGGTACTCATATAATTACCTTTTTTAAATAGGTGTTTATTTTTTTAATAGTGACTTGACATTTTTATCCTTTGTAAAAATTAGGAATGACAAAATATCATGTCTTGCCCTATCCTGTTGGATAATTGAGATGGAGACGGAAATCATAGTCCTTGCCTCGAATTTTTTCGAATCCGCCTCGAATTTTTTTATTTTATTTTATTTTGTTTACAAATTTAAATCTTATTTTAAAAATAAAAATTAATATTATAATTTAATTGGACAATAAATAAGAATACTTTAATCCTAAACCCTTCTCCCGCCTCTTAAAATTCTTCAACATGGCGGGGATGGTAAGGGACCACCCCAATCCCATCCTGTCTCGTTACCATTCCTAGTAAAAATGGCTCGTGGAATGTACTTTATTGAATTAATAATGAAATTAGACAAAAACTGTTATTGAGGACTAAATTTGCTAATTTATAAAACGTTGGAGAAAAGAATGCGAGGGGACTAAATATGCAAATTTGACTCAAATAATTAAGAAGGTCCCTGATGTAGGTGGAGTGCATGTTTGGAAAATCGTAAAATAGACTGATTCAGAAGTCAAAATCAAACAAAGAAAATGTCAGTAGTTTGACAATTTTGAGCTACATTACAATTCACAATCGTTAACATCACTTGTTTTCCACAGAGCCAAAATCCATGCTTTTCTTTCTCCACTCACCTGTCAAAAACCTGCCAAACTTTAGTACAAATTAGATATACATACATATATTTTTGTATGTATATATGCTTCTACCTATTATTATTATTATTAATTAACGAGTATTGTTATTATCCTACTCGAATCATAAAACATATATAGTAACCATTTATCGAATTTGTTCTCATCAAGAATCAACTATTCATTCTTGTCGAACCCTTGTTAAAGGGCTCTACAATATTTTTAACTTTTTAAAACTTAGGTTGTGTTTGATCTAATTAAATTTGTCGTGGAAAATGCAAATTTTCCACCCATTTTCCACCTTTTGGGTTGTTTGATTCACAAAATTTTCCCAAGTAAACTTTTTCCATTTTCCATGCATGTGACCCATTTTCCATGAAAATGATGAAAATATTTTCTTGCCAAATGAGTAGAATCAATTTTCCATGGCAAATGAAAATTGGCAAGAAGAGAATTTCCTTAAATTAAGAAGCCTTTATTAATTTTTAAGCAAATTATATAAAATGCTCTAAATCATTAAGTTGCTCTAATTTTTAAGCAAATTAATAATTTTGCTTAAAATAATAATTTTTAAGTTGGCAAAATAATGTCTTGGCAAAATTATTAATTTTTAAGCAAATTATATAAAATGCTCTAAATCATTAAGTTGCTCTAATTTTTAAGCAAATTATTAATTTTGCTTAAAATTAATAATTTTAAGCAAAATTATTAATTTTAAGTTAGCAAAATTATTAATAATTTTAAGCAAATTTAAGTTGCTCTAAATCATTAAGTAAATTTAATGTAGTTAACTAAGTTAGTCCATTGTGTTTATTCAAAATATAGGACATTTTATTTTAGTTTACGAAGTGTAAATCGTAGAGCCTCATGAGAACGCTTCTTATTTAACTCACTTTTAGTTACTTTTAACAAATCCATATGCTTGTGGTAATTCAACGTACAATAGAATTTTTCAAAATTTGTATTAGATTATATAAAATGTATGGTGGAAATATGCATAAAAATGGTAAATTATAATTTAACAATTGTCAATAGTAAAAGTTCAATTTTTCTCTCCAATATTTTAGTCATGGAAAATGTGATAATTTCGCTAGAAAATAGTTCTTTATCAAATAACAAAAGTTGAAAAATACTACATTTTCCATGGAAAATAAAGACAATCAAACACCAAAAGCGAGAAAAAGACTACATTTTAGGATTTAATTTTAATCCAATCAAACACACTACATTTAATTGCCAGGAAAATATTTTCTTGGCAAATCTTTCCATGGAAAATGTTTTCTTCCACCCATTTGCCTTCTTTCGCAATCAAACACAACCTTATAGTAATTAGATATCAAGATGTTCGACCTTTTGAGTATTTGGGATTTTTTGGTGTAAGCCAACACCTCAATTATATAAACACAAATAAAATATTTTTTTTCATTTGAGAAATAACAATTGCAACGAATATCACACTGCATCGCTTGTTCCGTTGGTTAAATAAACGAATATGTGACTACCGGAAGTTTTATTCGCTACGGAAAGAATAAAGTACTTAAATATCCGCGTATCATTACGTCTTCAATTTCTCCTCACAAATCTTTCAAAATTTAATGATCGCATCAATCCATTTTCATGATTCGATCATCTTCCTCAACTGATCATTTTTAAAATATGCTCGCATTCTCATTCCACTTTCCTCAATCGATCATTTTTAAAATATGTTCACCGTCTCAATCTATCATCATAATAGATTCTACGATCAAATCTCAGATGACAACGGTGTACTAGTAAAATAATTATTTAAATACTATGTCCATTAATTTCAAAAGAAAAAGAAAATACTGTCACATTCTCTCTCTCTCTCACCACACACGCAAAAACCCAAGTGTGAAACCAATAAGAAAGACTGTCAGTTTGAGTTCTCTTTTTCTTCTCTCTCCATTCTCTGTAACGTTGAAAAAAGCACCACCATGTTTCAGATTCCTTAAGATTTTTCGCAGAATGTTTTATTAGTCTCTGAAAATAATTTTCTCTTCTTCCAATGGGTATTCACAGTTATCTGCACAGAATTTGCAGCTGAAATCTTTTCAACCATTTCCATACCTCGCTTCAAATTGCATTTTTCATAACACAAATAAACATTATTTTTTTTTTTTTTCAGAAGATAGATAGACAGGCATACGAGTTAATATCTGTACACAGAATGACTTAGTTATATGTTTATGGGATTGTTCAAAATTGTTTTCTAAAAATGTCTGAACCAGCGGATGTTCGTTTAGTTCGTTGTCCAAAGTGTGAGAATTTACTTCCAGAGCTTACTGATTACTCTGTTTATCAGTGTGGAGGTTGTGGTGCTGTGCTAAAAGGTACAATTCCTACAATCTCTTCCTGTTTTTCCTCCATTTTTTGTATCAAGTTTTGTTCTTTGTGAAGTATTTCTTCAGTTTATTTCGTTTTTAGTATAACCCTTTCTTCTTTAATCATAAATATGCTAAAATTCCAGAAATTGAAAAACTATACATTGTTATATTGATGTATTTGCTTATTGGTAGAGTACTTTTAATTTCTTTTCGGCTTAGTGGGAATGTTAAGAACTTAAAGGTAAAGTAATTATTTTCTTTTTCTGTTGGTTTTGTGGCTTCAATGGATTTTACAGCTAAGAATAAAGGTGTTGACTTGGATACATTATCAGAGAAGTCTAATGAAGAAAGGATTGGAGGGATTTCCGAGAAACTTTCGGATAAGAACGAGGAAAATGTTTCAGACAAGAGAATAACCGAATTGAGTGATAACTCCAAAAATGATTTGAGGTCAAACATTAGCTCTTCAAGCAGAGCTGAGAGGAGGGTTATGCGTGATAGAGCTGAACTTTATAGGACTAGTTTGAATAATAAAGATGAAAAGTGGGGTGTTGAGGATGTTGTGGTGCAAGATAAAAGAACTAATGAACTACATGGTGCGAAAATTGCTCAAGATTTAGAGGATTTGAGGATATATAATGAGAATGAGAATGGGTTGCAAAGATCCGGGCATATGATGAATTGGAGAAATGGGGAGAGAAGTGAAATGGAGGGATCCCGAAGGGCTCAGAGAATGGATGTCGAAGGTGTGAGATATGCGACTGCAATGTATTCAGAAGAGGGTCTTACGAAATTCCAGTCTAACTCCGATTATGAATATGAAGATCCGGTGAAGAAAAGGAATGACACCAATGGATTTGAAAAAGTTGACTACGCTGGAGAAGATCGAGCTGAGATTTTGAGGAAGTTGGATGAGCTGAAGGTCCAGCTTAGTCGGTCTGGTGAAATGGTTGACAAGGGCAAAGAAAAGGTTCATCTCCACAGGAGGGCGTTTTATCAGGATCCTTATGTTGGTTCTGGGAATTGGTATCCTGATGGCTCTTCAGGATTTAATAGGGCATCAATGCAATACTCTTATCCCGAAAAACAATTGGAAGACATCCTTATTTGAATCAATATTCCGAGCCATCTACTCTGATGCCTAGGCAAGAAATGGATGGCAGTGGCTTTTATCCTCCTCCCGGATATGCTCCAAATTATCTCCAAGAATTTGAGGATCCATTGAGGTCTCAAATGTTCAGGAGACATCCACACCAACCCCATGCTTCTTTTCAACAACCTCGATCCCGTGCCTATTATTATGGACAATACATGGATCATGATATGGTTTATATGGATCAGATGGAATCATATCCTCCTAATGTTATTCGCCACCATCCATCTTGCCCTTGTTTCCAATGCCACAACAAAAGACAAGTCCCTCTTCCTGTTCTACCTACTGCCTTCACTGATGAAAGGTTATTGGACATCCCAGGTGATCTGATGCTCAATCATCATGAAACCCTCGGTTCATTTGGTCCACGAGATTATAACTCCAGAATTACTAATCCTCTGCCCTTTAGATCTCATAATCCTCAATTACACACAAGATGGCCTAGTGACATGAACTCAGAAGTGGATGGTTTTACTCGTCGCCATCGTCCTAGGGTACATCCAGCTGGTGGTGGCAGACATTGCCGCCCCATTGCTGGTGGTGCTCCATTCTTGACATGCTACAATTGTTTTGAGTTGCTACAATTGTCTAAGAAAGTTTTGACTAAGGACAAAAACAAAAAGAAAATGGTATGTGGGGCATGTTCTACAGTAATTTTGTATGCAGTTTCCAACAAGCATTTAGTTTTCTCTATTCACGAAGAAGCAAAGGGTACTCCTTTAAAGGTTGATGGTGATTATGATGTTCTGTCAAAAGAAGGTAATTCATATGTCCATAGACATTTGAAGCAGGCTACCACAACCTTTTCGTCTGAGGATTACGAAAATGTTGGTTATGATTTCCAGTCGATGGATAACGAATTTGGGTCACTGTCAACTAGAGAGGAAACCTCAAGCAAGTCTGCGGAAATGAAGAGTTTTCACGCTGCATCTTCCTATACTTCTGAGGCAGAAGAATACTTTGATCATTCGACTGTGACTAGAAAAGACTCAAAATCAGCTGAGATGGCAACAAAGGGCAAAGATCCTCCACCCCCTGCAGGTTCTCCACTTCAAGAATACTTCGAGTATTCTAACAAGTATCATGTGGCAAACCGTTTTGGAGATGGAAACACAAGTGTGCGGTCTGAACGGGACAAACCCCTGCCAAACAAGAGTACTACTTGGGAGAATTCGATGAAAGACTCATCATCAGCAACTGAGATAGATATATCGTCAAATGAGTACTCTAATACTGGGACATCACTAGATTCAGGTGATGCAATCCGAGAAGGTGATCTACTGAGACGGAGTAGAGCAGCCGAGTCATTTTTCGCTGGCATCATTAAGAAGAGCTTTAAGGACTTAAATAGATCCAACCAAACTGTGGAGCAGGAAAAGGCTAATGTTACAGTTAATGGGCATCTTATACCAGATCGGATGATTAAAAAGGCTGAAAAACTGGCTGGACCAATCCATCCTGGACACTACTGGTAAGTGCACATGAATCATCATGTCTTGCAGGTCTTTTTCTTCTTTAAAACACATCCTTTAGATTCTGTGGCTTTTCCTTTTATCTATATGGTAAGTTGCAAGTTAGTGTTATGGATAAACCCTAATGCTAAGATCAGTAATAAACAAGAGAGTATCACACACAGTGGTTCACCCTCAATGTGACAGCTACTTCAACTCGCCATGCATGTCTTTCACTATTGGCTAATTATTGTCACCAAATAGAAGTATATGGATATGGTGCCAAAATTATACTACTTAGTGAATTAAAATTTAAGTCAGTTATCTGGCTTTTTTCTTGTCAGCAGTTTTAATCTTGTCGAATAGTTGAAAGGAAGAAGTCACAGATGTTATAATCATTCATTTAACTCATCTGTTTCACCTTTCCTTTTCAGTTTTTACAAGTTCAATAAATGGAATCCCCCGAAATGAAGTATGACAGACTTATGTGTTGCTACTGAATAGAATTGTAATTAGTATTTTATTGGTGGGAATTCACTTTTATAATTCTATAATTCATACCTTCCAATACCACACATTGAGTTACTAATATGATTTCTTATTTAAAACTGTTTCTTCTACATTTTAGAATTTTCTGTCTTCTCAAAATGCTCTCTCTGTTCTAACTTTCCTTTACCAGGTATGATTTTCGAGCTGGATTTTGGGGTGCAACTGGAGGTCCTTGTCTTGGCGTAATTCCAGTAAGCATGGCCATAAGTTTTTCTGATGATAACTTGATCTTTCCACATTTTAACAAGTATATGTCGTTTCTTGCAGCCATTTATTGAGGAATTTAACTATCCTATGCCAGAAAAATGTGCTGGTGGAAACACGGGTGTTTTGGTAAATGGTAGAGAACTTCACCAAAAAGATATGAATTTGTTGGGGAGTAGAGGGCTCCCAACTGAGAGGGATAAATCTTACATTATTGAGATATCTGGTCGAGTCCTGGACGAGGGCACTGGCGAAGAGCTAGAAAGCCTTGGCAAACTAGCTCCAACGTGAGTCCCAATTCTCAAATATATGTTTATTTATTTGTTTAATTGACTTTTTCTATCTAACTAAAGAAAATTTCCTAGCCACGCACTATGGGCGTAGCAATTTCACTTTCTATGAGATAGGTCTACAATAATTGTTACATAATTCTAGCTTATTGAATCTATCCATCCACAAAAGTCCTTTAATGCACACATCCTCAAAAACACAACCCCACTACCCACATAGAGGTGCCAACCGTGCTGTGCCAGCATGATTTTGAGTTTCTCGGCACAACCCTTATTTGCTGGCACACCTAAATTTAGTCTAGGAGTTTTATTTTTTTGGCACAAGTGTTCTGTTTCTTTTAAATAGTGGCATGCGGAGTCAATCCTGGCACAGCCCATCACAAACCGAGTCGTGCCTGTGCCTGTGCCGTGCTTGTGATGTGCGGGGCTGCCCAGGCATTGGTGGCCCAGACTCGTTTTGACACCTCTAACCCCACAATTGTGGAAGATGGGATTTCCTATCAATGAAAGCTCACTCTGCCAGCATAAGCCGCATTTATGACAGCATTACGAGAAGCCTGTCCTGAACTTTGCTTCTGTTGAGACTAAACTTGATTTAGTTTTTCAAAAGATCACATTTAAGACACGTTGCATAAGCCCCTCATCAAAAGCTAGATTCCTGAAAAATTACAAGGATAACAGGCTTTGCTTAATTTTATGCCTCATCCTCAATACATGGAACGAAAAAATTGATGCTTATACAAGTCTTTCCTTTGCCTTGAGACCATTTTTTTCTCTAGAACTTTGCAACATTATTGCACGAACATCTTTAGTTGAAGTATCATTGCTATTATCTGAATTCTAATATCTAAAGAACTTGAACAGTGTGGAAAGGGCTAAGCGCGGGTTTGGCATGAGAGTTTCCAAAGCAGCTACGTGACTGGTAAATTTCTGATGAGCTACTGGCTGGTCCCTCACTTTCTGACAGATAAATAACCCCGAAAAAAGGTGCTCACAGTTTAAAAGATGACAATAATCTGTGTAAATATTCGGAGGAAGATATCTAACTGATCCTACGCTGCTGTTGCTCTAGTGTTAGGTTGATTGGTTTCCCAGTGAGAAAGGTATATCTTGAGTGGTCTCGCGACTATCGACTGTTTCTGCATGTGTATGTATAATTCTTTTTTTTTTCCCCTTCCGAAGATTTGTTACATTCTGCACGTTTGGCAGTGGAGGAAGGTTGATTGTCATCTATTTCTTTGTTTGTCGAGGAAACATGAAATTGAAACCTTAAAAAAAGGAATCAGAATCAGAATCAGATATAAGTTCTGGTTTTTGCCCTGGATTGAAGCAACGCAATCTAATTCTGTATATCTCAAATTTCTATGCAATTTTGTGTATCATTTGGCTTGTCATTTGTCAATGAGCATTTTTTTGAACATATTACTGCTGCATTTGTGGATGCTTGCTCAATATGTAATGCATATACAAGTAAAGTTGCAGTAATTATGAACTATGATGATGGTAATGGCTTTGGTGGTGGTGGTAATGTTGAGTTCAAGGGTTGGTGGTGGTCACTTCATACTAAGACGAGTCGAGATCAAGGGCTCAATGAACCTTTTCGTCACTGATCACTACTAAGAAGATAGGCGAACTCGAGATGCTCCAAAGATCAATGAACCATTTGTTTTTGCTCATTGATAATTATGGTGAGCCCACGAGCTCGGCTCGGCCCTCAAATTTTTTTTTTTTTGGTTTTTTTAAATTTTGAAAATGAGAAAAAAATAAAATATCGGGTATCTTTTATGTTGAAAATTAAATATTGAAAACTCTCATCCTTAGAATAAGAGTATTTATAGAAAAAAAATAAAATTAAAAAAAAAAAAAATGGTCACTTAATGCACAAGCCACGAGTCGAGTAGGCTCGTGATTTTGGGCTCGTGGACACGAGTCCACGAGCCCAAACGCAGCCGAGATCGTGGGCTCACCAGCCGGCCTAGTTTTTTGGCCGAGCCGAGTTAGCTCGCCCTCTTTTTTTTTTTGCTCTCGCCATAGCTCGTGCTCGCCTCTCGACGAGCCCGAGTCCGAGCCGGGCCGAAGCTTTTACTTGAGCCGAGAGCCACGAGCCGGCGAGTTTTTGCCACTCCTAAATTACTAGTATGTTTAATTTTGATTAAAATCATATTTTTTATAAAAGCTGATAAAATGTGTAGTTGAAAAAAAGTAAAAAGTTGTGGTATCATAAAATGTGTTGTTAGAATTAATTGTTGACTTTGTTTTTAACTTTTTTTATCAAAATTTGAAGTAAAATCAAGCAGGTTCTAAAACTTGTTTTATCCATTCTCACGTCTAAGCTCATTTTTATATCTCAAAACCCGTTTAATCACTTTGAAGATGAAGAATGGGTTTATGTGAGTTATCTTATTAGGTAAAGTTTTTTTTTGTAGATAATAAATAGTGAGTTTTATGGAATGTATGGATAAAAAGTGGATAAAAGCAAAGTTGCATATCTTAATCCTGATGGTGAAAAGAAAAGCTGCAAAGACGAACTACGTTTGAGTTTTGAATTAAACTAAATCATTTACATATGGTTCGATTTTGGTTTTGATAGTTAAAAACCGCTTGAAATCAAATAGAACAGCACATCAAATTTAAAAAATAAGTGTTTTAACTTTTTTTTCACTTTTTTGTTTATATGAGTTGTTGGAGATAAAGAATCATAGTGCACTGAAATGTCTTCTTTAGCATCTTCATCATCTACCCATTTCAATATTTTATTAAAATAGAAAACATACCATTAGAATCAAAATATAAATCAAAAGAACCTATAACAAGGCCTCCATCTAATATCTCATAAATACACTAAAAATAAAACTAAACGCTGACCGCCACCAAGTAAGGGAGATAATGCTAGGAGTTAAAGATGCTAGAGTTTGCCTGCCCTATTACCCTCAGATGAAAATGTCCATACGACATATGCTGTTATGTGAGTGAGGTATCTATCCCATGTTGGTGCCACGTCCAAGGAACTTTCTAGGATTTTCAATGGAAGATGGCAAACAAATAAGTCTGAGTCACTCTCCAACCAAAGTTTTCTCCAGCCATATGTCTAAGGTATAATCAATGGCATAAATAGCACCTACAAACTCAGACTCCAATGCATAGAAAATACTGAGAAGAATAGACAAACACTCATTGACAAATTCTCACAAGTGCGAAAAACCCCACAACACCCAACAAGTCTCGGGATCCTAAAAGTTTATTCATCTATATTAGCCTCAATCCACCCCAGTTGAGGAGAGTAGAGGTGACAAAATCGGCCGACCTATGAGCAGGCCCACATAATCCATATTTTGGATTGGGGCGGCTCTTGCCCAAACAAAATCGGACCTATATGGCTGGCCGGGGGCTAGATGGGCCGATCCGCAAATTATTTATTTATTTTTTGCTCATTGATACTAATTACACATTTTGTGAATAGCCATAATACATAATTTAAATAATATCAATCCAAAATAGCCTAAGTCCAAGTCTCCAATTTAAATTGTTTTTTATTGAAATATTAGTCCAAGAATCTCAAGCTTCAACATAAAATTGTTTAGATTTAATTAAAATTTATTTTAATTCAATTTTCAATCCAAATTATATTTGATGTGACAAGTAAATTATTTATTTTAAATTTACTTATAAGTAAACATTTTAATTTAAGACAAACATGTTTATATCTCAAAGCAATAAGACTAGCATATTTTTATTATTTATGTTTTAGAAAAATGTGTCAAGAAATAGTTTATAATTAACCAAAAAACATTATTATTTTAAAAAAATTTGATGTTTATCTATTGACTAATACATGAAAGTCCTAATTTTGTAAATTAATCTATTTAAAAATCTCAAAATATATATTGTCTAAGTTTATCTAAGATTGTATTTGATGCAATGTATTATATTGTATAAAAAAATTAAAAAAAGAAGAAAAAATAAATAAAATTAAGATCGAGTTAGCTAGATGGGCTGAAAGAGGTTTGGATTTGGGCCAAATATATTTTGCCCGCACAAAAATTGAGCTTGGTGGCGGGCCTAGTTTCAAGTGTTGCCCTGCTCTGATGGGTTGGGTCAACCCATTTGCCCCTCAGAGAAGAGCGCCAAATGACCTGGGGCTATAGGAGGCCGACTAGAAAGATGAAATGGACACAATATCATTAGTTCATAAATAGAGCGCCACAGAGTACCTGAGTGAAGAGAATCCACCTGCCTGATTGATCGCCAAAAAAGGCTAGTCCCATAGCAAAACACGGTCTACTATTCCTCACAGATAATGCAGTTTCTTAGTGTCCACATTACCCAAAAAACGGAAACAATAGAAGCTCTCCAAAGAGCCCGAATTTGAGAGCTGAAAGAGTAGCATCGCAGTCTGTCAAAGCTCAACCACAATACCATCAACCTGAATGCGATGACCAAATATAGAGAATATTGCATCCCGCAACCCAGAAACAAATGAGCATGTCACAACAGATGTTGTAATGTCTCTTCTGCACCATATCATAGTCGGCAATAAGAAAGCCATATAAAACCTCGACTACGTAAACCTACATCCGTAGGAAGCTTATCATGCAAGATCCTCACGGAAACAAAGAACAGTCCTAAGAACAAGAAGACCACCGTCAGCAAAGAAAGCGGTCCTAAGAACGGCAACAACAACAAAGATCACCTTCTTCACAATTTCGAACCCAATCTGCGATAAATGAGACTTGGCATCGACGACTACTGTACCAGATGAGAGAAAGCTCACAAGAAGACCAATCTATTCCTCCAATCGATTCGGGACAATCAAGACCACCAACAAAGTTAATACAGATCACCACCTATTGGTCTCTATGACCAAAACCTAATCGAGCCACTATTTCACCCGCCACCGCCCCCTTTTCTTCAAATGAATCAAGAGTCTTAGCAACAATGTTAGTCTGGGTCCGGTCCTTTCTTCGATGAATCAAGAGGTCCGCCAACAATCCGCGAATAGCAAAGAACAGCAATGGCAGTCCTATTGCGATCACCTTCTTCGAAAGTACAAAGACCATATAAACCGAAGCTCCGGTTCCGACACGCTGCGAGTCCCCGCCGACCGAAATCGTAGTCCGGCGCTTGACAGAGCGGAAACCGGCTTTTCTTTTGGACCGCCGCCCTTTTCGCCTTAACATACTTAGGCCACCCATTCAATCTCTATATATATATATGTGTATGTATATTCCTAGAGACGGCTAGAGAGATAAAGGAGAGGGACTGTTCTTGTTGGGCTGATTTATTCTGGATAATGGCAACTGAAAGGGATGATTCCCTTCAATCTATTAGTGTAAGATTAATTGGTCAGAATTATTCATATTGGAGTACCGTGATGAAAACTTTTCTCAAGGGTAAAAAATTATGGGGTTATATTATTGGAACTATTGTGATACCTAAGAATACTAGTGATAATTATACTATTGATGTTGATGTTTGGGAGTCAAACAATGCAAAAATTCTTACTTGGATTCACAATTTCGTCGATCATTCCATTGGTGCACAATTGGCAAAATATGAAAGCGCTAAGGAAGTTCGGGATCATTTGCGAAGTTATACACTAAGTCTAACTTTGCAAAACGATTTCGATTGGAGATTGATATAACGAGCCTTACAATGTAAAAATATGAGTATTCGGAATTTTATCTTGCTATGACATCGATTTGGGATGAGTTGGCTCTTCTGTAATCGGCAGGATGAAAGCATGTGAGGATTATATTGTTTATAGAGAGGAGCAACGATTGGTTCGGGTTCTTGATGGCACTTGTAATTCTTTTGAGGGCCTTAGAGGCTCTATCTTGCATCGTACTCCTCTTCCTTCGTTGATTCGGTGGTTAGTGAACTTGTGGGTCGAGGAAACACGTTTGAAATCCCTAACGGTGAGGCATCCTTCCTTACGGTACTTCGGTTTTGGTTGTCCTCTCGACCATCTATGCAGTAATCGAGCAGAGGTTATGTGCGAGTTGCTAGTGATGAGTGTAGCTTTTGCAAGAAAAAGGGACATTGGAAGGCTCAATGTCCTAAAAGCTACAATCTTACAGAGTCAACAATGATCACAACATCGATTTTATCGTCCCAATGCTAACACAGTAGCAGCCATGTCACCTTATGACTCACCTACTCTTGGAGCACCTCCCTCTAATCCCCAGCTCACTACTCTAGCTGAGCAGTTTCAGAAGTTTCTTGCCACTCAACCTCATGCTATGTCAGCCTCTACTCATGCAGGTTTGTCGTCCCAGAACCCCTCAGGTATTTCTTCCTCGTGGATCTTTGACTCAGGTGCCTCTAAACACATGTCTTCTGACTCCACACTGTTTGATTCCTTACGCCCTTCTAATTCGTCTGTGTCTATTATGACTGCTGATGGCACTCCTCTGCCTTTGGTAGGGGTTGGTTCTGTTAACACATCCAATTTATCACTCTCAGATGTCTATTGTGTTCCAGCTCTTTCTTTGAATCTTATATCTATTGGTCAATTATGTGATTCTGGATACTTAGTTCAATTTTCTTCTCATCGCTTGTCATGTGTGCGGGATCCTCAATCTCGAAGTCGATTGGGATAGGCCATAGAAAAGGAGGTTTATATGTTTTGGACAATCTGAACCACCGCATGTCGCAATTTCTAGTGTTGATTTGTCGTCTTTTTCTTTGAATTCTTCTTCTTCTAGTTTTTATTTGTGGCATTCTCGCCTTGGACATGTTTTCGCTAGTCGTTTAAAATTTTTAGTTTCTAAAGGTCAATTGGGAGATTTGCGAACTCATGATATCTCTCGATTGTAGTGGTTGCAAATTAGCTAAATTTTCGCTTTACCTTTTCCTCAAGTATTTCTCGCTTGTTGCACCCTTTGATCTTGTTCATTCGATGTGTGGGGACTGCGCTCCTATTGCTACAAAAGGAGGGTCTAGATATTATGTCTCGTTTATTGATGATTATAGTCGTTATTGTTGGGTTTATCTTATGTAAACGACGTTCGATTTTCTTTCCATTTTCTTTCTTTTAGAGCACTTGTTAAAACTCAACATTCTCTTTGTTATTAAATGCTTTGAGATGTGACTTGGGTGGAGAGTACACATCTACCGACTTTTCTACATTGCTGCTTCGATGGCACAATTCACCAATCCTCTTGTACTGACACCCCACAACAAAATGGTATTGCTGAACGTAAGCATAGACACATTATTGAAACTGCTCGTTCTCTACTTTTATCTACCAAAGTTCCTAGTGAATTTTGGGGAGAAGCAGTTTTAACTGCTGTCCACTTAATTAATAAAATTCCGTCTTCTCACACTTCGGGTTTGTCACCTTCTGAAACACTATTTGGACATCCTCCTGATTATTCTCTTCTAAGGGTTTTTGGGTGCACATGTTTTGTCCTTCGTCCTCACGTAGAACGTAGTAAGTTGACTTCACGTTCTGCTATTTGTGTCTTCTTAGGATATGGGGAGGGACAAAAGGGTTATCGCTGTTTTGATCCTATTAATAAAAAACTATATGTTTCCCGCCACGTTGTGTTTCTTGAGCATATTCCATTCTTTTCTATTTCTGATAATACTCATACCATGACTCAAGGGCCGATCTCATTCATATTGATTCCTTTTCCGATAGTACCGATAGCTCACATTCCCTTACCCCGCTTGTTGTTGATCCTTCTCCCACTCACTGTGCACGCATGCACCGACTCATAATGATTCTTCTCCTTCTATGGCCACCCAAGCACCATCCGAGATTGTTGATCAACCTCCTTCTCCTCGATATCCTCCACGATTCGTAAGTCTACCTCGCCATTACGACTTTGCTTATTCTTGTTATTCAATCTTTTTTGTTTCTTAACATCTATTCACAAGCTTTCTCGAACCTTCTTCCTATAAAGAAGCTATTCTAGATCCTCTTTGGCAAGGCTATGGTCGATGAACTCTACGCTTTACATAAAGATGTACACTTGGGATCTAGTCTCATTACCTCATGGTAAACATGCTATTGGTTCACGTTGGGTCTATAAAATCAAAACCAAATCGATGGTTCGATTGAGCGCTACAAGGCAGGTTGGTTGCTAAGGGGTTTAGTCGGCAGTATGGTTTGGATTATGAAGAGACTTTTGCTCTCATTGCAAAGATGACTCTTTGTTAGTACACTTATTGCGATTGCTTCGCTTTTTTTTCAAGTGGAATCTCTCTCGGTTGGATGTTAAGAATGCATTCCTAAATGGAACCCTTCGAGGAGGACGCCTATATGGTTCCTCCTCCCGGTGTTTCTCATCGTCCCGGATATGTCTCGCAAACTTAAGAAAGCACTTTATGGTCTCAAACAGCACCTCGCGCTTGGTTTGAAAATTTTTTCTTGTTGTTTCCTCTCTTAGCTTTACATCCGTACCATCATGATTACGCTTTGTTTTCTAGATGCACCTCCTCCGGTCGTATTTTACTCCTTTTATATGTTGATGACATGATTATCACTTTGGTGATGATGTTAATGGTATTGCTTTTAAAATCTGATTTGGCTCGTCGTTTTGAAATGAAGGATTTAGGTCATTTATCTTACTTTTTAGGGATCGAGGTTTCTTCTTCTCCTAGAGGTTATCTTCTCACCGGCCTAAGTATGCAATGGCGATGTTATTGAGCGTGCTCGTCTCATCGATACTAAGGCTAGCGATACTCCTCTTGAAACCAAAGTGTTCGTTATTCACCTTCGACGGTATCCCTTTGCTCGATCCCAATCTGCACTGCACTATCGTTGGAAGTCTCGTCTATCTCACCATCACCCGTCCCGATATTGCTTATCTTTGTTCACATTGTTAGTCGCTTGTCTCTCTGCTCCGACTACCGCTCACCGGGAGTCGTTGTTCGTATTCTGCGCTATCTTCGTGGTACTTGTTTTCGAGTCTCTTATTTCCATCGACTTCTTCCTTGGAGCTCGCGCGATACCGACGCCGATTGGGCTAGTAACCCAACCGATCGCAAGTCCACTCATTGGTTTTGTCTATTTTGGGAGACTCACTTATCTCTTGGAAGAGTAAGAAGCGAATGTGGTTTCTCGTTCTTCTCTTCAAGCGAGTATCGTGCTATATGGCGTCTACCACTCACCGAGATTGTGTGGTTGCGTTGGTTACTTGGTCGACATGGGTGTTTCTCTTTCCTCTCCGACTCCTATGTATTGTGATAATAAAAGTGCTATTTCGATTTCTCACAACTCGTGTTCCATGAGCGCACGAAACATATTGAGATTGATTGTCATCTCGATTCGCCACCATCTTCAAAGATGGCACTATTTCTTTACCTTTTGTTTCTTCATCGTTGCGACTCGATCGATTTTTTCACAAAGTCACATCAGGTCCATCGTTTGCGTTTATTTTGACAAACTCACCGCTATCATTGTAGCATCGTGAGTTTGAGGCGGATGTTAGAATATAATATATATGTTAGAATATATATTATATATATTAGAATATTGGCTTATTTGCACAAATGGTCACGACTTTTGCACTCATTGCGGGTTGAGGACCTATCTTTTCATTTTGGCGGTTTAACCCCTATTTCAAATGTTTTTGGCAAGAATGGTCCTTTTCAACAATTTCCATCCAAATCTAGTGAAATTTGACGGTGGAAGTTTTTTATTTATAAAAGGCTTATTTGCACAAAAGGTCCACGACTTTTGTAAAGAAAAATTTGCGACAAAAGTCCCTAATATTTTAGAAAGTGTTGAAAAGTCCCATAACTTTCTAATCCTAACACATATGACCCTAAATTTTTGACAATTTTACCCCTAACTTAAATAAATTAAAAATAACTCACAAACCTTTTAAAAAATACAAATAAGTCCTAAATCTTTTTATTTTTACTGATTTACACTTAAAATAATAAAAAGTGTGTCATCAAGTCCCAAAACTTTTAATTTTGTTCACCAAAATGATATTTAAAATGTGTTTGATTAAAATCGGATATTTTAGTAAAAGTGATTGAAAATTGTGGGACCATAAATGCGTGGTTAAAATTAATTGTTGACTTTGACTTTAACTTTTAACAAAATCAAAATTGAAAACAAATGGGCAATTGTTTGAAGTGTGGTGTAGGGACTTGGGCAAAAAAAAAAAAAATTATCGAGGCCGATCGATTGGCTAGTTGTCTGGGACTAAATTGACCTAATTTTATTGAATCAACTTTTTATTGGACCTGAAGCTATCCGGGGTGACCCATTTTGCCACCTCTAGTAATTGATATGAAAAATAAATTAAAATTTTAAATTGGTCAAATTTTGATCATGTGTATAATTTTTTGTTAATTAATAACCACCTGACAAAATCTGCGAGACTACTAAGAAACTGTTTGTTTTCAATTTTGATTTTGTTAAAAGTTAAAGTCAAAGTCAACAATTAATTTTAACCACACATTTTATGGTCCCACAATTTTTCAATCACTTTTACTAAAAATCTAATTTTAATCAAACACATTTTAAATATCATTTTGGTGAACAAAATTAAAAGTTTTGAGATTTGATGACACATTTTTATTATTTAAGTGTAAATCAGAAAAAATAAAAGATTTAGGACTTATTTGTATTTTTAAAAAGGTTTGTGAGTTATTTTAATTTATTTAAGTTAAGGGTAAAATGGTTTTCATTACTATAAAAACCCTCCTTAATAAAATCGGCACAAAATGGATCGAAAGGGTGGAATATACGAAGCTCAAATTTGCTTACCCCAACTAACCAGAGTTCTAACCTCAAACAAATAGGCATAAGTGCTTGCGCAAGTATCCACTCTATCTAGGGATCGTGTCAATCTAGATCCGTGCTGAGTACCACTCCTTCAATATCAAAAGCAACGGCGGGGTAAGACTGATATAAAGTGGAGATAGGTCCCAATTCATGTTAGAGTAAACATCACTAATAAGTGTATCGATAGGCAATAGAAGTGCAATCCGATTCTTAACCATGTCAATCAAAGAGAACAATCAAATTATCCAACCTGAAGTGGATCTTAAAGTGACGACCAACTAACCATCTCGACTCCGTCAACAAAGAAAACAAATGAGATCTCAAGCTCGACTACACTGAAGAGCACATATACCATTTTTTTCAGGTAATGATCTTTGGTAAAGTACCTAGCCCAGAGACATTCAGAGACCTTGGAATTTTCTACCAACATTCACCAAGTGAAATTTTTCAATGTTACCATGTTCAAAATCGAGAGGTTGCAAAGGCCAATACCACATTCATCCTTAGGCTTATAGTAGGCCTTCCAGGAGACTTGAATATGGACTCTTTTATCAATTGAGCATGTCCAGAAGAAGTTTGTGATGGTCGCATTAAGTTATTTAAAAGTGAAGAAGGCCACTGATAAACTTGGAATGACTGAAGGAAACATCCTAAATCACCAAATTGATGAGTCATAGTCGGCCCGCCTTAGACAAAGAAAGTCACATCCAAGATTGCAACTAGCCTTTAATTCGTTCTATCCAAAGGATCAACCAACAACGTCGAGGGATACTGATAAATAGAAGAACTACCAGATAAACCATAGATCCACCTCATTGGCGATGCCCCAATCCACAATGAAATTTGTGATTCTAGTATCAGAAATGCCACGACCAAAGTAAATGGAAGATTTTCCCAATTTACTAGTGTTCATCCTTAGCTTAGCTCTGGACTATGCTGGGCTCAGTGGGTTGGCTAGACCCGATGTGGCCCAACTTTTATCTGGACTAAAGTAGACACACGATTCACTTTTAATTTTTATTATTTTGTTATTTAAGAAAACTAACAAAAAAAATTAAAAAATAGCAAGCCAACTACCCCACTTCATGCTTCCCGTCCCCTTCTGCAAACCTCCACGTCACCTTCATTGCCATTCGCCACCCGCCACTTCCTTCCACAACCTCCATTCTAGGAATTGAGGAGGTGGTGGAGGTGAATATGCCCCAGGAGTGTGGCTAATGGTACAAGGAAAAATGTTTGTACTTATTAAAATAATTTTTATTAAATTATGAACTGAATAATATCTATATAAAAAAAAAAAAAAAAAAAAAAAAAGTGGGCTCCATTGTTTTAACACTAATTAAATAGTGGGAAATTGGCACAAATGGTCCCTAACGTATCACGTTAGTGTGCAAATGGTCCCTAACCTTTTATTTTTGGCACAATGGTCCCTAACCTTCTACTGTTGGTGAGCAATTGGTCCTTTTTGACGGATTCCGTTAAAAACCTTTCATTTAGGTGCATAAATGGTCCCTAAATTTTTTTTGTCTTTATTAGTAGGAGTAAAATGGTCAAGTTATATTTTTTTTTTCAACTTTTCAATTGGCGCAAATGGTCTCTAACCTTAGGAATCCAATTGCAAATTTCTATATTAAAAATAAGGTTAGGGACTATTTGCGCCAATTGAAAGGTTGAAAAAAATATAACTTGACCATTTTACCCTTAATAATAAAGATAAAAAAACATTTAGAGATCATTTGTGCACCTAAATGAAATGTTTTTAACAAATTTTAACGGAATATGTCAAAAAGGACCAATTGCGCACAAATAGTAAAAGGTTAGGGACCATTGTGCTAAAAATGAAAGGTTAGTGACCATTTTCGCTCTAACGTGATACATTAGGGACCATTTGCACCAATTTCCTTAATAGTTTGAGGGTGAAGGCGTGAAATATGGACCAGCCATATGATTGGTCTATCCAGTACGAAATTGAAGGGCCACAGAGATCATCATCAGTTTGCTAACAATGGCCCAATAAGCGTGGGCTATCTTTGTAGTCTCTACCGATATGGTCCCATGTCAGATGCCTGTTCTACAATAACAGCTTTTAGTCACATTAACTAAAATGATTTGTGGGACACTTTTTTGTTTTTTCTACCTTATCCAATTTGTCTTTGGTAACATATGGTGAATTTTATTCCAAAGTTCTTGAATTATTGTGATTTCACAATAAATTTGATTTAAGGTTATCAAGTTTTTATGTCAAGGACGAGTTAATCCCTACACAATCTATGATTTTGCTTCTTGTTAGAACACGTTTAAACCATGTACTACCCATGATTTTGAGATACGTTGGCCAACTTTGCCATGTAAAAAAGAAGCATATAGTTCGGCACGATTTAGTCTAGATAATACTTGGTGTCGTTGTTAAAGAAAAAATTTATTCAATATCTACAATAAATTTAAGGAAAAAAAAAAAAAAAACTTAAGGCCAAAATTTCATATTCCTAGCTAGAGGTGGCAAAAATAGGCTGGTCCAATGTGCTAGTCTAGATAACCCAGAATTTGCCCCAAAAAATTGTTCAAGTAAAAATCAAGCCTATTGACCCAGTACAACTAACCATCGGACTAATCGGGCTGAAGCCAGGCTGGCCCAATTATATTGTACTGACCCGATAAAATTTTTTGACCCCTCCCAACTCCCTTCTATTCGGTACGATATGTAGCAACATGGGAGAATTTTCCCCCACCCTCACCCTCACCCTCACCCTCACCCTCACCCTCACCCTCAAAACCCCAAAATAATTTGGTGGGGTGGGAGAAGATGGTGAATTTTTATTTTTTTTTTGGCAATTATTTTGAAAAAATAATTAAAATTTTATGTTGGACTGGCCCAATAGCCCTGTGACCTAAAATCAGTGGGTTGGTCCAACAAATACGGCTCCGTGTAAAATTGGGTCAAGGTTAGCCCAACCCAATCTTTTGTGTGGCACGTTAAGTTTCGGGCTGGACCGGCCTGTCTGGCTTATTTGCCACTTCTAGTCCTAACATGCACTGATACGACTTGGAGACTTGTACATTTTATAGATTAACATAGTTCGATCAACCTAACTCGGTTCACGCCCTTAATTTGACTTGTTTAATGTAAAAGCATTCATGGGATGTGGTTCAAATGAGATTAGTTTGACTTATTTAATTTTAAATTTCTATATCTTATTTTGTTTTTGTATTTTTGAGATTAGATTTTTTTTTTTTTTAATCTTTTTCTGTTTTATATATTAAATTAAGACTTAGACAATGACATCTTCAAAGTGACATTGTGTGGCTAAATGAGCTGTCGGGAAATTAATATTGGACCCATTTAAATTGGATACATCTCAATTTAACTTGATGTTAAATCCAAACAATAAAATACATAATTGCTCAAACCTAATTATGTGGGATCAGACCAAAAGGCTACCGGGTTCAACAACTCATTTTTTTTTCCTTTCACTTTTTAGTTAATTCTCCTAAAATGAAAAAATACCTAGGCTTGAAAAGTTATGCCTAATTTAGTAACACGACCCTCCTCTTTAGACATATTAATCTCAATTATACGTCTTGGTTGTGCCAGTACAAGTCAGGCTTAGAACCAGCCTTTTCAAGTTTGTGTAGCATAACATACATTTACATTACAATCCGACTTACTTTTACATTCTCATTGAACACCCTCTTACGAGTAGATACACAAGGGACTTCTTTTTGCTGAAGTCACATTGATCCAAAAATTATTTTTTTCAGGTATAAGAAAAAAAAAATTAGTATATGAAATTTTTTTTTTTCATATATTAGCTTGGTCTAAAAAAAATTTAGTCGCTGTTTAGATTCACTCTTGTGTCTTACCTATCTTTCTCGTGCACTTCCCAAGCAAAAGGGAAAGTAAGGAAAGATACGTTTTTGTTACTTCTATAATATGACTAATAAACAACACAAAATTTCATATTGACATCGAGACAGTAGTACTTTAAAGCGACCTAAAACCTTATAAGGAGGTATTTTGAGCTTGAAAGATGTCCATAATGATTCATGAGGCATAACTTAAAACACAAGCAAAATATAAAGTGAGATGACAATTGAAAAGTTCATAATAGTCAATACGAAATGATTTCATTCAAAGTGACCTGCAATCAAATCTTGAATTTTTTTTTTTTTTTACTATAATAAACACTTTCAAACTTAATATTTTGTTAGTACTCGAACAAAATAAAATTACGAAAACAAATTAACAATAGACACACACAAGACTTATACAAAACCAGTTGAAGTTCCTATCATTTATATCTCAAAGTTGAGTTCAAGAAATTCCTTCGAAAATGGCATTCAAATTTCTCTAGTTCAAAAAGTTGACAACTTATCCTACCCTCGACTCTCCAATACAACAAGTTCCAATCATTACTATTCACTTAGAAAATACTAAGCAATTGAGTATTATATTGGTTCCTAACACTTTAGTCTCAAACCGTACACTCATTTTATGCATCAAATGGTTCACACAATTTTAATTTTTGAGCGTCCTATATAAGATAAATGTTATTCTCTCAACTTTTCAATTACTTAAGATGCAATAGAAAAATACTCATATATCAACATTCTCGATATCCACATTTCTAGCATCACAGTCCTTACCGAGCAAGTCAAACTAACTACTAATCTAGTTCTCCAGTTTAATGTTCAATATACTTAGTTAGGCTTGTAGCACTTATCTTTATTTTCTTGCCAATGCATTAAACTCTTATTTTCTTCTTTTCACAATAAATAGCTTACGCTCTTACACTAATGACTTATCAATGTAGGCAAAATTTCCTATTTGTCTTGATTAATGCAGAGTATTTTATTGGGACGAGTAGTTATAAACAAGATCCTCATTCACAATTATTATTTAGCTTGGACTGTTCAATCAGAACCACTTTAATTTTAGATATTAACACAAACCATGAACTATTGGCTCTGTAGAATACCTGTCGCCATAATTCAAGCATTTCTAAACTTATTTTATAAGGTTCGATCAAGAAGTTGAATTTTTTTTTTTGGGTGATTAGATTGTTAACTAAATAATATAACTCTACATTTCAATTGAACCTGTTGACCTCCAAAAATGGCTGCCAACAAGATCCCCACGCTACCTCTGCCCACGTGTACTTTCCTCTTACTAAGACTGCCACGTGGTTTATTCAACCACATAGATAATGCCCCGTCCGGATGGAAGGAAAATAAAAGGTCAAGGACACTCTTAAAGCAGAGGTGATAGCCTAAGGACCTCTCACTAACAAATTCCCAGGCGGTTATGGCGCTCAAGAATAGTTAGGATGGAGGATTTGATATATGTGTGGTGAGAGTAATATTTTCAACATCCCTTTCTTGTGGAAGCAAGCTTAGTATTTATAGGCAAATTCTACAATGATAATCCCCGTCGATGCGCGACACGTGGTTCCATCTGAGGGATTCTCGAGTCACATCTTAGGTGTCACATCAACGGCATTAATGAGAAAGTCGCTTTCGGCCGCAAACTAAGAGGCTATGATTGTGACAGGCCGCATTTGCAGGCAGTCCCATCGGTCTTTTCAAGATTGATTTGAAAGTTTGGCAAAGAGGCTTTCTAAGCACGCAACTGGGGTTGGTCACTCGATCTACTCGGTATCCTAAGACTCGGGAATTTACCTCATCGCCCTGGCCGCCTCGGAGAAAGGTTAGGGTCGGACTTGGACCGCCTCGGAGAAGATTAGGGTCGGCCCAAAATGCCTCGGCAAATACTTGTGTGGCGCTTCCGACTGCCAGGTAGGATTGGTGCGTAACAATAGTCCTCCAAGTTTAGAATCTTTCATTCATGTGGGATGCTGGACTTGGATGTTTTTAAAGTTTGAGGTAGGGATTTAAGTCCCACAAGGCCCGGGACGTTCATTTATGTGGGTGGCGGGCCTTGATACTGTTGTTGGTCTTTGTTTGGTATTATTCGTGGGATGAAAAGCCGAGTCCCAAGTTGGGAAAGGCGGAATGGTCGAGTCCCAAGGTGGGAGGCGGAATGGCCGAGTCCCGAGTGGAGAGGCGGATGGCCGAGGTAGGGGAGGCCAAGAGGCTCTGCTTGCAGGCAATTAATGGTTCAATCTACGGGTCATAGGTTGATTGGGTAACTCGCCAGTATGTCTCTTTGGGTATGGTGAAAAGACGGACGCGGGTAATGATGGCATTTAATTATGGGGGCTTTGGTGGTATCGAGCCACGCCAGCAGAGTGAGCACGCCCGCATCGTGGTGTTCATTCAAATGGTTGCTTGTGTCTTTTTGGATTCAAGGGCAGAGATGGCCCAAAGCTATCGGACGGTGCGGATGGCTTTCTGGTTGATCCAACGGTGTGATATCATCCCTATTTGCCTATAAATAAGTGAGGGGGTTCATAATTTGGCCTTACGCTATTTGAGAGATTTGCAGTGTGTTTTTCTAGAGTTCAGGCGAAATTTTCCGGCGTTTGTTTCCATCTCCGTTTCCGGCGAAGATTTAGTTTTAGGTAAACCCTTTATCTAGAGTCCCTTTACTTACTAAATTTCTTTTAATTTTGACAATGTCTGCGGAGTTCGGTGAAAACAAGGCTTCCGGTCGGGTTGAGGACGAGGGTCCCAGGCCGTCTCACACTGAAATGGTTGAGTCTTGCCTCTTGAGGCGTTTGTGGATCGACAGCGAGGTGATGAATGTATCCTCACTATCTAGGGTAGTGGAGGGAACAAACCCGTTTGCGGCCGACCCAATCAGGTGGACTGCGATGGATGTCCCTTCGATTATGGTGGAAGGGGACTTGGTGTCGTTGAGGAGCGATTATAGGGTACACAGGGACATTGAACTTATACTTGGGAGGCAAATGAAGCGAGCTGCGTTCGAGGAGGGTTGCTTTGCTTTGCACCTCAATGCTTTTCGTGGGTGGCTTGCAGCGCCTCTGCATCCCTTCTTCCGAGCCGGATTTCTACGGGCTTATGGGGTGGCTCCCACCCGGTGGCTCGAATGGGTGGAGTCGGATGGCGGGAGCATGTACACTGTGGTTTAGGCACTCGTTAGGGTTGGAGATGCCTCTTCACGTGTTCCAAACCCTATACCGACCTACTGAAACTACCGAGGAAGAAGAACAAAGATGAGGAGTTGGGTTGGTACTACTTTTTGCCGTGGGAGCACACAAGCCCCTTGTGACGGATTGCCCCTCCTCCATAAAAGCAGTGGAAAGAGTCACGGTTACGGGTGACGGGTAATTGGCGCGAGGGTAGCAGACGACCCGAGCCGACTTGGATGTATCCAGTTTTTACGGAATAACCCGGTGAGTGAGGGACGCGGACGTGATTGTCTTCAAGCGGGTGAATATATTCTAACTTGTTCTTGTTTTTCTTTCGTGAGTTTGCCCGGTGTGAGTTGTGTCGGGGCGTGGTTGGCGTGCTTGATCCATTTACCGATCGCCTCCGTCGAATAGGAGATACGGGTTTCTTTTAAACCCAAGCAGCGGTGTCTCGAGCGCGGTGGGTCTAATGGCCTCCAAAGGTAATGGTCCGATTATACTTGTTTGATTCGAGCCTCGTTTATAATTGCGGTGACACTAGAACCTCTTTGCTTTTTGCGGTGATTTAGAACAAGGAGCGCCCGAGGCCAACCTTGGCCCGTTTATCAAGCAAAAGCCGAGGGCTCGGCTACGGATCTAAAGAGGAGGCCCCGGAGAAGAAGGTCATAGAGGACCTAAGTCGAGAGGGAGGAAAGGAGAAACTGAGGCCTCGAAGGTTATGGAGGTCGATGACGTGAGTGTCCCGGAGGGCGAAGAGCCTTTACTGAGGAAACGGAAATCCAAAGCCGCCTCGTCCGAACCCCCACAGGCCAAGAGGAAGGCGGTGGAGGTAGATGAAGATGTGGTTTGCCTCGCCCCAACGGGTCAGCGCACTCTAGCAGTGAACACTGCTGGGGAGGTAGTCCTGGAGGGGCCCCCGAAGCCCCAGGATGTGGGGGGCAGCGGAGGGAGGTCCTATGACTCCAACAAAAAGCTGAAGGAGTTGATTGGCGGCTCCGGGGCGAGGATCCCCGAAGATCATCTTCAGAATTTGCCCTTTTATCCTTCCTTGGGCGCTCAGGCCGTGAAGAGATACTTCACCCCCAAGTGGGAAGAGTTTTCCTCGCATGGGGACCTGAAGGACGTCTTGGAGGCCAGCCTGGCTTCGGCTATCAGGGCCTCGGCTATGCAGATGAAGGTGCTCGGCGAGTTTAGGATGCGCGTGCAGGAGCAAAAGAAACTTAATGCCGAGGCCTCAAAAAATGATAAGGAGCACAAGCAGGCTCTGGAAGGTCTGCAGTCGCATTGGATAAGCGCTCGTGTGGCTATGAGAGTTTGGAGGTCGACTGAGGAGTCTCGACTCAATGTTCGAATATGACGAGGCGGTGGACAATGCCAACACGGCCCAGAGGGTGACTGCCGAGGCCCTGGAGGCTGCCAATAACGAGAAAAGGCGGCTTTTGGATGAGGCCCAGTCCCGCGAGGAGGAGCTGCAGAATCTGAGGGGGACTTTGGACTCCTCTGAGTCGGAGATGGCACGGCTGTCTGTTGAGAAGAAGGAGCTAGAGGCGAGGTTGGAGAGTGCGGAGGCGGATTTTGTGGCCAATTTTCACAATACTGAAGCCTATACCAACTTCTCGGATTACTTCGCTAGGGTTGGGCAACATGAGGTTTTGGCCGTGCTCCGAAACGACTACCCAAGCCTCAGCCTCGAGGCCTTAGAAGCTAGGTTCCCTCCGCCTGATGTAGAGGGCGAGGAGGATGGATAGGTTCTGTTGTACAAGTTTCTTTTGTAATTCCCTCGTTATGAAATGAAGTATTATTTTTCTTATGGGCCTCGTTTTCAGTTTTTGTCTTATTATCATTTGTTCTTGTATGACAAACATCTTGTTTTGAGTTTGCTTTCCGACGCCGCGAGTTAGGGTCATCGAACAAATAAGATCAAATATGACTAATCGCATCGTAATTGCCAAACAGAATTAAATTAACAACTCGGCCTAATAACGACCCTTTTAACTATTGATAATACCGGCGTAAGTGCTCGGCATTCCAGGGATGAAGTTGCAATTTGGCGTTCATGTCTTCGATGCGATATGTTCCGGGGCGTGTTTCGCTAACGACCTTGTATGGTCCTTCCCAGTTGGGCCCGAGTGTTCCGACGCCGTGTTCCTTGGAGGATAGGAAGACTCTCCTTAGGACGAGGTCTCCAACGTGAAAAGCCCTATTTTTTACCTTCTTGTTGAAGTATCTGGACATCTTTCTCTCGATAAGGCGCTAATCTCACAGGAATCGTCTCTTCTTTCACCTAGTAGGTCTAGACCCGTCCTCATCGGATCGTCGTTAATCGATCATTGAATAATAATCGACGGGCGAGGGAATACCAATTTCAAGCTGGGCTCATGACACCGGCGCCACACGCCATGGAGAACGGGGTCTCCCCGGTTGGAGTTTTCATGGTGGTTCGGATAGCCCATAGGACTTGAGGAAGTTCATCGACCCACGCCCCTTTTGATCCCTCAAGTTTCCGTTTAAGCGTGTATTTGATGGTTTTGTTGACTGCCTCAACCTGACCATTGGCCTGAGGATGATGAGGGCTAGAAAAGTGCTTGGCGATTCCCAGCTCCTCGCATAGGTTCCTGACCTTTCTGTTGTCGAATTGTTTTCCATTATCCGATACCAGAGAGTGTGGAATTTCGAACCTGCATATGATATTCTTCCATATGAATTTTGAGGTGTTAGCCTCGATGATCTTCGCCATTGGCTCTGCTTCTACCCATTTCGTGAAGTAGTCGATAGTGACTAAGGCGTGGCAGGCATTACCCCTACCCCTCGGCATAGGCCCTATGAAGTCTATCCCCCACTTGGCGAAGGGCCATGGGCTGGTCACTGCGGTAAGCTCCTGAGTGGAAATGGCGGCGGTGGTGGTGTACCGACAATTATCACATTTTCTCGCGTGATTCAATGAATCTTTCTTTAGCGAGGGCTAGAAGTATCCCTGTTTGAGGATTTTTTGTGCCAAGGCTAAGCCTCCGGTGTGGTTGCCGCAGACTCCCTCGTGGACTTTCCGGAGGATGTAATCGACTTCGTTCATTCCAACACACCTGAGAAGCGGCGGGAGTAGCCTCGTTGTACGAAGACGTCATCGGATAAGGCGAAGTGGGCGGTTCTTCTCCTCGACCTTCTTGCCTCTCTCTCTATCCGTGGGGAGTGTTTGATCTTTTAAAAGGCGAGGATGGGATCCATCCGGTGGCGGTTTCTTCGACCCACATTACTTGATTTCCGCTTCTATGGAGGGTCGGCTAAGGTGTTCAATGGGAACCATTTTAAGAAGTTCTGAGTCCTTACTACTCGCTAGTTTGGAGAGAGCATCCGCGTTGGCGTTATCAGCCATCGGCACCTGAACCAGTTCGAATTTCTTGAAGCTAGGGATGAGATTTCTTACCAGTTTTAGGTATGAAGCCATATTTCTCTCCCTAGAGGCGAAATTTCCCTTTACTTGGCTCACTACTAACTGGGAGTCACTCGCTGCAGAGAGCCTCTGAATCTTCATTTCTTTGGCTAGGCGCATGCCTGACAGTAGTGCCTCGTATTCTGCGACATTGTTTGAGGCTTTCAAGTCGAACCGGATTGCGCAGTTCAGCCTATGACCTTCAGGGCTCGCAAGGACTACCCGGCACCTGACCCCGCATCTCCCGATGAACCGTCCACGAAGAGATACCAAGTGGGTGGCTCTGCGGGGTCCATCGGAGTATCTATTACGGGTGTGTTGGCAAATTCTGCCACAAAATCTGCTAAGGCTTGCCCTTTGATGGACGGCGGGGTTTGAATGTAATGTCGAACTGACTTAATTCGACTGCCCATTTTAGTAGCCTTCCTGAGGCGTCGGGTTTCTGCATCACCTGTCTTAGAGGAAAGTTGGTCAAGACAAAAATGCTATGGGCCAAGAAGTATGGCCTCAACTTTCGAGAAGCGGTGATAAGTGATAATGCCAGCTTCTCCATGTCTGGGTAACGTGTTTCCGCCCCTATCAAAGCCTTGCTTACATAGTAGACCGGCAGTTGATGTCTCTCTTCTCGACTAGGACCGAGCTTACCGATTCGGTGGAGACGGTGAGATAGAGCAGTAGTGCCTCTCCTAGCTTGGGTTTCAATAGTAGAGGAGCCTTGCCAAGGTGTTTCTTCAAGGCTTGGAATGCATCCTCGCATTCTTCGGTCCACTCGAACCGGTTACCTCATTTTAGGATTTTGAAGAAGGAAGGCACTTATCTGTAGCCTTTGAGACGAATCGGCCGAGGGCTGCCATTCTTCCCGTGAGGCATTGCACATCCTTGGGCTTCTTTGGTGATTTCATTTCCACTAGCGCTTTGACTTTTTCGGGGTTGGCCTCGATACCTCTCTGGTTTACCATGTAGCTGGGAATTTTCTCGAGGCAACTCGAAGGCGCACCGAGGTTGAGCCTCATCTTGTAAGCTCGAGTATCCCGAAAGTCTTTCCAGTGCCGTATGTGATCTTGGCTCTCAAGCTTTTGACAAGCATATCATCCACGTAGACTTCCATGGTCGAACCGAGGTTGATCGGCAAACATCTTATTGACGAGCCTTTGGTAGGTCGCCCCGGTGTTTTTCAAGCCAAATGGCATGACCTTGTAACAATAGAGCCCTTTATCTGTTACGAACGATGTGTGCTCCTCATCGGGTGGGTACATCAGAATTTGGTTGTATCCGAGTAGGCGTCCATGAAACTTAAGAGTTCATGTCCCGCCGCCAAGCGTCGACCGGTGATCAATCAGAAGCGGTGGAAAGCTGTCTTTGGGACATGCTTGGTTGAGGTTGGAGAAATCTATGCAGTCCTCATTTTTCCATTCGACTTCTTAACCAACACTTTGGGTTGGATACCCACCGGACACCGGCTTTCCGTATAAAGTTACTTTGTAGGAGTATGTTTACCTCTTCTTTCAAGGCCTCATATTTTTCAGCATTCAGTGGCCTTCTTTTTTGCCTGTGTGAGGGAAACTTGGGGTCGATATTGAGGTGATGGCAACTTATCTTCGCGTCGATCCCCACCATATCTTCGTGTTTCCACGCAAAGATATCCAGATTTTTTTGAAGGAAACATTTTAGGGCTTCCTTGGGCTCTTCACGGAGATCTTTCCCTATCTGAAGCTTTTTGGTCGGGTCCTTGCCCACTGCCTGAAAATGTTCTAATTCTCTGCTGGAAGAGGCTTGGGAATCGACGCCCGTTATTCTTGGATCGATGTCATCGGGGGTCGCCGCTTCCTCCTTCGTGATATCCCCCGGCTCTTCTATCATTGTTTCTATCATCTCTACGTCCAGCAGAGTCATGTTAACCTCTTTCTTCTCTGCTTTCCTTAATGCGTTCCGATAACATTTCCTAGCCTCTAGTTGATTGCCTCGCACTGTTGCTATTCCTCCCTCGGTGGGAAATTTCATGCAGAGGTGGTGGATGGAAGTTACAGCCCAAAGTTCTTTTAGGGCCGGTCGGCCCAAGACCCCGTGATAAGCCGACCTTCTGTCAACCACTAGGAACTCCATGAAAACATGGGATGCGAGGGGCTCTTCTCCCATGCTAACGGAGAGGCGCACTATCCCTTTCGGGGTCACGCAATCCCCGGTGAACCCGTAGAGGGGCTCAGTCGATGGTTCCAGCGGCACATCCACGTTCATTTGCTCATAGGTGCTTAAGAAGATGACATTAACGGAGCTGCCGTTGTCAACTAGCATTCTTCCCAGTCCATTCCGAGCCACTGCTGCGCTCACAACCGTAGGCGTCGCGATGGGGATAATGTACGCCCTTTATATCTTTTTTCGTGAAAGTGATAGGGTCGGCCCTTTTTGATCCCGAGGGCCTGCTATTGATAAGCCAGTTAGTCATCTGGATCCCTTCGGCCTCTTTGGCATAGCTCTTCTGGGCATTCCGTGTTTGTCCACCAATATATGGTCCTCCGTGGATGGTGTCAATCTCTCGAATCGGAGCCTTTTCCGGCCCCTTGATCAATCGGGGCTCGGGGTTGCGCTCCATCCGAGGTTGTCTGGCTGGGCTTCTTGAATTATGCCTCGATCACGCTTTCATGACCCAGAGGCCTCCTATCCCATTGCTGGGAGCGCCTATCTTGAAAATTGGTTCCACGTCCTCTCGTCGGGGCCTGATCTCCTCGTCTGGTGTTAGTTCCGCGTCTGGGCCCCGGATTGGCCGTTCTCCGATTGGCAAGTTCTTCCACCTCTCGACACTCGTCCGTGCTATGTCCATAGCTTCGGTGAACGCAGCAGTACTTCGGTTGAGTTCCCTGAGGAGGAGGAATCACTGGAGGAGTGCTGGTTCCGACCTCATAGTAGGTGGATGGGGGCGTGCCATAGTTGTATAGTTCGACTGCGGGGACCGACGGCGAGGGAGCCGTGTAAGGGGGGAGCAGGCCCTCTTGTGCAGAGGCCACATAACTCATCCCGACATTAGGGTCGGATGGGTAGTTTCTCCGTCGGGGATTGTGCTGGGGAGCAGCTCTGTTGGGATTTTGGATATACCCGGCTCTCGACGCCGGGTTGGCTCCAACCCGCCTCGATTACTGTGGAGGATCATATTCTCATTAGTTATCTCCTCAGTGATCATTTCCACCGGTGGTCAAAGGTGCCGGGTTCTTGTTGCGTACATCCCTCGTAAGCGGATGGTTCATGTCTAGTCCCGCTTTTAGGGCGGACAAGGCCTCGGCGTCGGTTATTCTTTCACAGAACAACATCTCTTCATTAAAGCGGCCTAGGTAACTTTGCAGCGGCTCGCTTGGGGCCTGTCTCACGTCGTGGAGGCGTTGGACCGGGGCTGATGCAGGCTTTTGAGATGAGAAGTAATTTATGAATGTCTTTTTCAGCTCTGGCCAGCTGGAAATGCTTCCTGCGACTAGCTTGTTATACCACCGCTTCGCTCCCCCCGACAAGGTCAGGTGAAAGGCCCTGCATTTCAAGGCCGGAGTGGCTCCTCGAAGGCTCATCTCCGTTTTGTATGTGTTCACGTGATCCAATGGATCACCCCTGCCTGTGTAAGGGGTAATCTTGGGTACGCGAAACTCGTGGGGGATGGACGCGTTCCTGATTCCGGCTGAAAAGGAGAGGTTCTCGTCATCGTCGTCCACCTCGAATGATCTAGTAGGTCTCGGATATTACGCCTCCGGTGTCCACACGGAAGTAATGGGGCAAGGCATTGGGCTTGCTGTCCGCCCCCAAAGTTCTGATGTTGGGGCTGTGGTTGCATGGTTGGCCGGGGTGCGTATGGTTGGTAATCCGACTCTCCCCTAGCCTCGGCTTCCCTCGCCCTCCTTTCCCACCTATTTCTAGGGGGACTTTGGGGCGGTTCCCTCCTTTGCGGGTTCTCTTGTGGCCACCTCCTGCTCCCCTGTTCGCCTAGCCTTTCAAACACACTGGCGGACATCGTGGGCTGGGGCCTTCTTTCTGATGTGGCGGCTTTGTCCCCACCCTCGTTGGTTCTGGCATGGGAGGCCTCTCTCCCGGCTTGCTGGTCACGGGGGTGCCCGCTATTAACTTCCTAATCTTCCTCGGGATCGTCTGGGTGGAGACTCTTGTGGGCCAGTTCTCACCCTTGCATGCATCATTTGGATATACCCTTGCATTTGTGCATGGTCTTTGTGCCGGTGCCCTCGCTGGCGGCCATCGTTCTCATTTCTCGTTCAAGGTTTGTGGAAGGCCTCCTTCCTCGCCTCCTTCGGAGGGCTTCTCCGACCCTGACCCCCTCGTCTGTCGCGGGCCTGGTTCTTCTTGGGTTCTCCTTTTCGTTGCTTCCACTCATCTTGTGGGTTGGCTGGTCTCTTGTTCAGGGAGATTCCTTTGCTCAAGAAAAAAAAAGAAGCTTTTTGTCACGTTTTCCACAGACGGCGCCAATCTGTTGACCTCCAAAAAATGGTCGCCAGCAGGATCCCACGCTACCTCGCCCTTGCGTGTACTTTCCTCTTACTAAGATCGCCACGTGGTTTATTCAACCACGTATATAATCCCCGTCCGGATGGAAGGAAAATAAAAGGTCAAGGACACTTTTAAAGCGAAGTGATAGCCTAGGGCCTCTAACTAACAAATTCCCAGGCGGTTATGGCGCTCAAGAATAGTTAGGATGGAGGACTTGATATATGTGTGGTGAGAGTAATATTTTCAACATCCCTTTCTTGTGGAAGCAAGCTTAGTATTTATAAGCAAATTCTACAATGATAATCCCCGTCGATCTTGCGACACGTGGTTCCATCCGAGGGATTCTCGAGTCACATCTTAGGTGTCACATCAACGGCATTAATGAGAAAGTCGCTTTTGGCCGTAAACTAAGAATTTATGATTGTGACGGGACCGCGTTGGCGAGCGATCCCATCGGTCTTTTCAAGATTGATTTGAAAGTTTGGGAGAGAGGCTTTCTAAGCACATAACCTGGGGTTGGTCACTCGATCTACTCGGTATCCTAAGACTCGGGAATTTACCTCCTGCATACGGCGCCTCGGAGAAAGGTTAGGGTCGGACCTAGACCGCCTCGGAGAAGATTAGGGTCGGCCCAAAATGCCTCAGCAAATGCTTGTGTGGCACTTCCGACTGCCAAGTAGGATTGGTGCGTAACATAACCTAATAAATATATCTATTACATAATTATTCTTTAAGTTTAAGTACCAACCAGTCGGTCAACAAACTAATTTTGCGTGTTGGTGACACTTAAACTTATTTATTAAATAAATCTTTTTCATATTAGATGTCATTTACAACAATCAACAAAGAATTTGTTGCTCCATGGTGTGGAAAGTTGCATTTCGTAGTTTGATCCCTCTCTTTGCAAAATTAAAGAAATTTGAATATCTATTTATTATTTATAAGGAAAAAAATAATAATGTCTCCGTAATCAATCAGCACGAGTTAATGGGTCGGCTTCAATTTTCAAGTGGGTTTGGAGCAAGAGCGCGGAAAAGTATAGGAGCGATAAATAAGAAAAATAATTATAAATTTTTGTATATTATTTATATAAATATTGTTTAGCATTACAAATCAAATATTCGAAATGGAAAGCCAAGAATATCATTGAATTGATTTAGTTTTTTTTTTTTTTTATTCAACACACCATTACATTCTCAGTGTGGTTGTCAGACGTCCACCAAAAATGATAGGGGGTTTGAATACATCAACCATATATAAAGATCTCATAAAAAATACATGGGAGGGGGGCATAAAGTCTGACCTCCAATTATAAAAGCTAAAGCAACCTAATAAATGAATAAATAATAAAGCAATAAAAAATAAGTTCCTAAATAAATAGTCCTAAGAAGTTCTATAAATTCGTTAAGCGTAGGAAAGTTTCGTGCTCATCAATCAACTAAACTACGATAATGTCTCGGTAAGTCATGAGCGTTGTACTCAAAATAGCAACGACGATCCCAACCTTCTGAAGTAAGTAAGTCAGCCACCTGGTTGTCCTGGGGAAAAATATGAGAAATAGTATCACGGTCGAAGGCAAGTAAATGTCTAATGTGGCGAAGAGTAGCCTGAATAGACCAAGGTCTTCCACCTCTGGTGATGCAGTGAATGGCCAAAGTAGAGTTGGGTTGAATTGATTTAGTTTTGGGATAGTTTAAAACATTGTTAAAAGTTGAGGTTAAAATTAATAATTAATTTTAACAATATAATACATATGACCCATAATTTTTATCAATTTTTTAACTACATATTTCATCAATTTTTATCAAAGTATGTTAAATTTATCAACATTTTTGTCACGCATATTCTTAATAATGGTCATTGTTAAAGAAAAAATAAAATAAACTATTGTGCATCAAATATTCAAGAAGAGAAGCAAGGAATAGTATTGAATTGATATAACAAGTGGTGATCTCCACCCTACAATGAGGATCACCACTCTTGATATATCACTATATGGAATTAATGAAAAAAAATAAGTTAAAATCTTGTTTATTATAATATATAGTCAATTTTAGTATTGCATATCAAACATTCGAAATGGTTGCAATCAAACATTCGAAATGGAAATCAAGGAAGAGTATAGTATTAAATTGATTTAATACCGGACAACATTAAAAAAAAAAATATGTTAAATTCTTGTTTATTATAATGTACAATACTTTCTAATACCACGTATCAACTATTCGAGATGGAAAACAAGAAAAAGTATAATACAGAATCGATTTAAGACGAGACAATATTAAAAAAGAAAAAAACGTTAAATTCTTATTTATTACTCACTCCGTTCCATAAAGATATGCATACTTCTATTTTAATACAAATTAAGAAAATTTAGTTATTATAGTTAGAACAATAAATTTAAGGATAATTATATTCACATTAACTTTTTATTATCTACCCTACGTTTTAATTGCAATAAAGGTCCCCAACTTTTGATATTTTGACATTTATTGTCTTCAACTTTTTTCGTCGTATTTTTATCATTAACTTTCAATAATTTTCACATGTTGTCTCTTATAACTATTTTTGTTCAAATATTCTGCTAATGTGTATTGAAATGAGGAACAAATAATTTGTCCAACTTTTGTATTTTATTTATAAAATATGAGATGCAAAAAAATCTTTTTACGCCATCCAAATTATCTTCTTAGACAAAAACTTTCATCAAAGACAAATATAAGATATGAAAATTAATAAGTGGGTAATAAGAATGTGAAAAAAATAATTGAGGATATAAATGCATTCATGAACAATAGTTGGAGATATTCATTGTAATTAAAATATTGTGGGGTTAATAAAAAATGTAGTGTAATTATAATATACTCCTACAATTAATATAATATCAGTTCATATTTGTTAATAATAAAGTATATTAAATATAAAATTAGTTTGATAAAATTTAAATTATAATTTAAATTGATCAAAACTTATTGGTGGGCCCATTTTGACAACACATGTTTACAAAAAAGAGTAAGAAGATGTGCTCCATAATTGCATCAAAGATAAACCAAGTAATTGGTTTAATTGGCTACAGCTGTTCTGAGACAGACATTTTTAATCCACTGTTTAATGTTAGCATTTATCTTTAGATTAGATTAAGAAAAGCGAGGGAACATAGGAGTTAGGACAAGGCAAAGCATGTGCAAAACCTCCAACTTTAACCCACTGCTCACAAGAACAAAAATCCCATCATACGTACTGTATAATATATTATATATTATGAGCCTTTTCCTCTTTCCCAAGAGGATTTTGAATCTACTAGGAACTTTATTCAACTGGACAATATGATAAATTATGATTGCAATAAATTAAAAAAATAAAAATTCATCGTAATTTTTTGAATATTTTATAATTGAGACGGCTAAATTAAAGAGAGGCGGAATAAGAAAGGGACTTAACTCTCTATAAAGTGATATAAAAGGACCCTATATGCCTTTTGCGAGATTTTTGTATTATGTTCGGTGCAATACAATTATAAAAATTATTTGTTTCTAGAAGAAAAATTAATTTGACATGTACGTAATAGTCGTGCCAAAAATATAAATTTGCATACACTTCTCTATCAAGCTAAAAAAATTAGTCCAAATTAGGTCAAAAGTCCTTCTCTTTTCTGATTCTTGGTTAGTTTAGGTGTTAACAGCTCACCACAAGTCAAGACTATTCTTGAACATACATTCCTTAATTCTTGTAGAATATACAAAAAAATCATTATTTTTAGGGAAAATAAAGAGTTCATTAAAATTATGTAAATTCATTAATGACACAATAAATAGGCACACCTGCAAAAGATGGAAACAAAAGCAAACACGTCACTTCCATAACTAACAACGAATGCTCGTCTTTATTACTTTTGTACATATCTTGAAATCTTTCCATTTCTTGAACCTCAGCTTTCTTGAAGCAAGCATTTCGTGTTGCAGAGGATTTAATCTTTTGTTTCGATATTTTTAAGGTCTCTGTGACACGAAAATACAATGAAACAATTCAATTCCAATGTTAATAGCCATACGTTTTCATCATTTTTTGTAAAATTTGCAGTATGTTTTCTTCTCTTGGGACTTGCTTATCGCTTGTTTTCATCCAGTTTTGTACTGTTTTCTCCTGTTGTGGTTACTACTGATACAGCTTTTGATGCGGATAAGGGCCATAAGGCATTGCCACCCCTCCCACCAGTTTCATCCAGTGATATTTTGGTGAATCATACTTCGAAAAATGGTAACTGAATTTTCTTTAAAAAATTCTTGACCATGCATGAATTTTGATTTTTCTGCCCAATATTCAATTGTTTTAGTGTGTGTAAGTGTGTTTTTCTTGTTTGATGCAGGCAGCTATGAGTAATTTTCAGTATTGTCAGATTTGATTCCTATCCAATTTTATTTGTTGATTATTCTGTCTTGAGAAATTCCCAATTTCTGATTACAAATTTAATATTTCTGCACTCAATTAATGGTAAGATAAAGAACACCCATGGAAGAATAAAAAAGTTCTAATCTTGTTAAGTGACTACTTTCAGTTTCATCTATTGGGTGCTAAAGGGTCTTTTTTTTTTTTTTTTTTTTTTTGTATATTGCCTGAAGGGGCCAAATTTTTATTCTTGAATTCCTTTGTACATTTAATTTTTGCTTGTTCAATTGGTGGGCTGGAGTGATATTTTCAGTTCTTAACTGTACATATTGGCTAAAAAAGGATTGATGTAGTCTGTCTCCAAATTAATGTGCCTTGTGATGTTCTAATGTTAGCCATTTTGTTATGGGACCAAAAGCTGTCATTTCACTGGGTTGATTCAATACTTATACGGGTTTGCTTTGCTTTTGGGGTTGCAGAAAAATGCAATGTATTTGTAGGAAATTGGGTTCGGGATCCCACTGGTCCATTTTACACAAATGCTACCTGCTCTACGATTGAAGATCATCAAAATTGTATGAGGAATGGAAGGCCAGATACAGATTATATTTATTGGAGGTGGAAGCCGAGAGACTGTAATTTACCCAAATTTGATCCAAAGAAATTCTTGAATATGATGAGAGGCAAATCGCTGGCGTTTATTGGTGATTCGATTATGCGTAATCATGTGCAATCACTGCTCTGTATGCTATCGCAGGTACATTTTAAGCTTTCAAATTCAGTGCATTTTGCACTTTAATATTGTCATATGCAAGTTATTTATGATGACCATATCCTATTTGGTTCTGCTGATAAAGTGCTTACCATTGAGCAATGTGCACACTGACTATTTGATATTAGCGTCTTAAACTGCTCAAAGTTGGAGTAATTTGATCAATAATTTCTATTCAAATTAAGCTTCCATTTTAGCTTATTGGCTTCGTTGGATAAAGAGGAGGTGGTCCGGGGTCCGATATGTCTGTTTTATCTTTAAGTGGGGTAATAAAACACTCGTGTTTAATAAAACTACAAAAACAAAGTCTTGTTCCCGAATAAGTTTGGGATTGGGTATGTGACTCCTTTCTCGTCCCTCGTTCGGTTGATGAGGATCCAATTCAACATTCATTTTTTTTTTCTTTAAGGGGAATAGTCAAACATAACGTTATTAACGTCTTCTCGGTGATGTGAAGGAGGTTTCTTTTGATGGTAGCACTTTGTACTGCTGTTGCACTTCCATCACCGTTGGATTTCTTCTAATTCTGATTTTATTATTATTGGAGTAATTAAATATTTTTCAAAGTGGTTTATTGGTCCTTGTTGAAAGTACTTTTCTAGATTTGGATGAGTGCTCAAGTTTATTGCTTTGCTTTATTTTTCCAGTCGAGAATGTCGGTTATTATTGTGACCTTTGACCAAAAACATCAAATCGTAGTAGCTATTTCCATGAAGACCCCATTCCCACCAATATCTACAACAAGAATGACTTTCTAAAGCAGAAATAAGTAGTTGAATATTTATCTATTTTTCTGCCATCTCTAATTTCCATCCCTTTCATACTACAACAGACTAATTAACTAGATTTTTAACAACTACAACAAGCCATATTATTTTTGGTCTACCCCTTCTACCCGTCAACAAAGATCGTGTTACTGAACAAGAGACTCTTTAGGTCTATGCAAAATATGTCTCTGCCACCTTGATAGTTGTTCCAATTTCCGTCCCTTTCATAAAGCTCAAAAGAGTTCATTCACTTTGTAACTATTTTGGTAATAATGAATGGCCAATGTTTCCCCACCATCTTAGGTGATTCTGTCGACAAATAAAGCGACATCGTCAGAAATAGTACGCAAGATCTTGTTTACCCTTTTAAGGAAAATTTAGTTGTCAAGTGTAACATAATTTACCACTACCTATAAATTGTTGAGGCCTGATACTCATGGTGAATTTGAGTTCTCATTTTACTCTTGTTTCTCTAATACACCTCTATATAAAGTTGAAGGTCAGTCTTCAGTTCCCTCATTCTGTTTCTTGACCAAGGGTAGTTTCATCTAAGATTTTAGAGCAAGTAAAGTATGCGCCCCCAAAAGATTAACTCAAAAGAGTTTGGGTTGCTGGTTTCGAATTTCTGATTTACTTTTGGCTAGTCCATCATAGTGCACATCCCTGTATGCAGGTGCCGATACTTAGAACACCTTGCCCCATGTGTATCCTACCCCTATAATCCCAAACACTCATAAGATTCACCACAATAACTAAAGTTTTAAATTTTGTATGCGTACAAATGTATTCCAATGTATCGTCATGAATTGGATGCTTTCAGGTTACAGTTTGCTATAGAAACTACTTTATAAGAACAATTTCATTAAACAATGATGAAAGAGTAAAAGCCTGAATAGAGTCGACTTGAAGAGGCTCCCGAGTTAGGAGATGAAAGGGTAGGACCAAATTAAGATTGCATGTTGTAGTTGTTAAGGACATAGTTCTTTGAGATCATCTAGTAGATCTAGCAATGAACATCTACTAGAAATGAACAGAGTGGAATGGTGTTGCATCTGATCTATATGTGTAATTATCATCTTGCAGGTGGAACAAGCTATGGAGGTATACCATGACGAGCAGTACAGAAGCCGAAGATGGTTTTTCCCATCTCACCGCTTGACTCTCTCAGTTGTTTGGTCCCCATTTCTCACAAAAGCAAGTGTATTTGAAGATGTCAATGGAGTTTCATCGGGAATAATCCAGCTTCATCTCGATGAGCTAGACGCAACATGGACAGATCAATACGAAAACTTTGATTATGTAGTAACTGCAGGGGGGAAGTGGTTTCTCAAATCTGCAATTTACTACGAGAACAATACTATTGTGGGATGCCATAATTGCCAAGGGAAGAACATAACAGAATTGGGATTTTATTATGCCTATCGCAAAGCACTAAACTCAACGCTGAAATTCATCACAAGCTCGAAGCACAATGTGTATATGTTCTTTAGAACGACGACTCCAGATCACTTCGAGAACGGGGAATGGAACACGGGTGGATATTGTAACAGGACGAGACCGTTTCGAGAAGGCGAGATTGATGTAAACGATATAGATGGGGTGATGCGAAACATCGAACTTCGAAGAATTCAAGAGGGCAGCAGCAATAGGATCCGAAAAAGGTTTGACTTTGAAACTATTCGATACAACCTTTGTTTCTTTATTACGGCCCGATGGTCATCCTGGAGTTTACAGGCATTTGCATCCATTTGCCGTAAAAGATAAACATTTGAAGCTGCAAAATGATTGTCTACATTGGTGTTTGCCTGGACCTATAGACTCTTGGAATGATTTGATGATGGAAATGCTCGTGAATGGTTGAAAACTATTATGTTTTTCCATCTGGAGATGGCATCAGTGCAGAAACATTTTTGTCGAATCTTTTGTTGTAATGCCATCCTTGTATGTAGTTTAAGAAAATGCTTGTAATATTTGTTTATTCAATGCTCTTGGTAAATACAGTTATCGATTTCTTAAAATTTTGCCCCAAACTCGGACAATATTTTGTTTTGAAGACAAAAACATTCAATGCATGCTCTTAACAAGGAACGCACATGGTGCAATTTTGTTTCATAACGAGACTCAGACTCGACCCGTCTACTCAATTCACTCTTTACACGTCCAATACACATTTAGACCATCAATTGGGATATTTTGGATCAAGTTAAAAGACCTCTACAACATGTTAGTAGATCTTCATTCAACAATTAAATTTGGACTCAAACTAGTGTTAAGTAATTGTAGTGCTACATAGCATTACATAATAAGCATAATCATCGACGGTGAGGGAGGTTTTCATTTCCACTCACATAAAAAAGTGATATACGTTTATCTTCCATTTTGAAAAAAATCGATCTCTCCTCAAATATTTTCTCATTTCTCTTCACCATTCTTCAAATCTCTCAATTCAACCTTGTTCCTCCTCATTATTTTTTAACGTGATACGGTCAGATTCTACCGGTAAGTGGTGTACTAGTTTTATTATGATGCACCAAGACGAGTGCTATTTGACCACACACTTTGAATGCTAATTTGGTGCCATGTACAAACTTTACGCTTCCACTTGGAAGACAATTCATTGAGTGATTTTGTGAAAGAGCCATCTTCACTAAGAACTTTAGCAGCTGCATCCTTGAGGTTACTCATTCCATCCCGAATTCCTTTCCTTCTTCTCCTTCCATCAAATCTTTTACAACTTTTGCAATTTCAAGTCTCATCAACACAACCCATTTTCCTCAACTTTAGGCCTTAAGGCCACTTTTACATCCTCAGTCAACATTACCGTATTCATTTTTTGTCCCGCATAGAGTGGCCAAACAATCAACGGTATCCCATTGACAATGCCCTCAAGAACCGAGTTCCAACTGCAATGTGCCAAAAACCCGCCTGTCGAACCGTGGCTAAGAATTTGTGCCACTAGCCCACGACCCTTGGTCCTATCCAAGAAACCCTTGTGGCTAATAAGCCAAATGAACGTTGAAATATGTAGGACTGGCAACATATATGGAGAAATCTTGCATTCATTGGCAACATCAAATGCATCATTGGCAAACATATCAACAACAAAAGCCGCAAAACCAAGGACCACATCACGAAGCGATGAAAGGGAACATGTAACAGTTAGAGAAATATGGTTTCTGTCTTAACATCCTCAAACAAATCATCAAAATTATAATTTCAGCTAGTTAAACTAGTCAATTATATTTTTTATTCATACATTTTGTAAGACCTACAACTTATAAGCACTTAAAAAATAATTTAGCACTACCAAACATGCGCGAGGAGGGATGTTTTCAAGATGATTTTTGTGTATTGGAGAGGGGGCCATCCGTTGGGATGATAAAATTTATCATGAAATTTTTGAATAAGATTTTTGTTGAATCCTAGTAACGAGAGAGAAGAAAATTTTCTTTTAGTCTCAAATAAAGCGTGCATGCCTGCCCTTTTTTTAGTTGGTGATTCACTATCGGAGCAAAGAAAAGTATGTCTCGTTTTTATTTTTTGGCACGAGTAAGGGATTAAATATAGGAATTTTGGTGCAAATAGTTCTTAACGTATGCTTCTGGTGTATTTTTTTGTTCTTAACCTTTCATTTTTTTCTATAAAGTCCCTAACCTATATCCTTAGATGCGAAATTTGTCTCTTTGAACAAATTCCGTCCAAAATCTCTATTAATTGTGCGCGTGGTATACACTCTCTTTTACCCCAGTCCCAGTCCCACTCCCACTCCCACTCCCACTCCCACTCCCACTCCCATCAACACACATTGCCACTATTGCCATGCCCAGAGCCGGTCCTGTGATTTTTAAAGCCTGAGGCGAATTCCATAAATTAGACCCTCAATAGTTCCCCAAATTGTAATATGCATTTAAAACTCACAAATCTTTTATGGAATTAATTGTTAAATAAATAAAAAAAAAAAAAAACACACACACACACACACACACACACACAACAACAATCATGAACCAGAGTAATAAAGATGGGTCCCTTTCGATTTTGGGTCATATTTGCACAATTTTTTTTGAGTTGGAGAGGGGGGCAACTTCAGTAATCATAAATATATATTTTTAAAAAAATGGGACTCCTTCGGTTTTGGGACCGAGGGGATTGCATCACTCACATCGGCCCAAAACCGACCCTGCTCACGCAGTTTTGAGGGGTCCCTCATCCTTTCTTTTTTTTATTCTTTTTATTTTTTTATGACTCAGGTATCCAAGCTTTGTCTGAATAATCTTGAGAAGTGGCGGCATTCCCCCCTGGTTCGCCACCCAGGTAAATCCAAATGCGGTCATATGTTATACACACTTAGGCTGGACATTCAACAGTTCTCCTCTCTGTGGACCTCTACCTTCCAACATTCTTTTTTTTTTTTTTTTTAATGTTGCCTTCCAACTTCTGCGGAGATTCGAACATTCGATGCTCCGTAAAGGAACCCTCATTCTTTTTTTCTTTTTCTTTTTTTATGACTCAAGTTCTAAGTTTCGTCTGACTAATCTTGAGGAGTAGTGGTCTTCTCCCCTAGTTCGCCACCCAAGTAAATCCAAATGCGGCATAGAGAACCCTCATTCTTTATGCTATTAATGGTAGTTTAAAGGGGAAGGGGAATAGAAATCTTATCTCAAAATTGCCGTTAATTAATGGTAGTTTTGGAGGAGGGAGAAGTATCTCCAATTTCTACCAGCGATGGAGAATTATCCCCTTTCTTTCTATCGTTATGGAAGTTTTAAGGGGAGAAGAATTCCCCCCTCAAATATGCCTCCCCATATTTTGCCATTAATGGCAGTGTTTAGGGAGGAGAAGTCCCCTCTGGTTTCTAGCTATCACCGGGAGGTACTTCTCTCTCATCAAATTTGCGGGAGCGGTGGTGTGGCTATGGTAGTGGTAGTGGTAGTGGTAGTGGCAGTGGCGGCGGCGGTTGACTGGTGTGGTGGGTGGGTTGAAGAATATGATCATTTTCTATTTGAAAAATTTGCACAAATAGTCCTTAACATATGTTCATTATGTATTTTTTATCCCCAACCATTATTTTTTGCAGAGAGGTTCCGAACTTATGCTTTTAGCTGCGCAAATGGTTTTGAATAGAATCTATTCAAAATATTCGTTAGTTTTGCGCGTGATTTACATTCTCCTTTAATAGCATAGACAAATTTGTCAATTTTAATATAAATGATTTAAAAATTAAAAATTTAAATAATCATTTTTTTCTAGTCATCCTATCGCCATCGCCATCGCCATCGCCATCGCCATCGTTATCAAGTGGTAGTATATAAGAGAGGTCACAAGAATTGGCACTATTCAACGGATCATATTGAACCACGTGTCGTGATTCAGACAAAAGGTTTTCTTTAAATTATATTTTAAGTACGATTTTACCTTATGAGTGAATGACTTTTGTAGCACATTTATTCCAACATGTTAAATTGTAAATATCATGCATTGCCTTTGTTTACCAGTGTGCCATATTTGCATAATTCACCTACCATTCTTAACCTACTATTAAATCTACTATTAAATGTCGTGTAGAAATTACATGCTTGTATTAATTGAAGTGATATCATTTTGGTGAAACAGTTAATCAGCTTGTCACATGGAATAATATGAATGGTACACATCTAGAGCAGATGAAGAAGGCTCCAGACTCCCCCTTTTATATTTGTTAGCTGATTGGTTAATAAATTTAAATTATAATTTAAGTTGATTAAATTAGTTAAATATATTTTTTATTTATATATTTTGTAAGATTTATAATTTAGTAGACATTTATTATCTACACATTTTATAAAATTCACAACTTATAAGTAATTAAAAAATTATTTCAACACTGTTAAAAATGCTAAAAATGCTCTAATCACTCCGTGCATGCAAAGCTCTAATACGGAGAAACTATGGTGATTTGTGTTTGTTTTCTTGTTACTTTTACGTTTGGGTTCCATATTAAGTATTATAGTATGTTTGGTAAAGACTTTTTTTAGATTATAAGTAATGTGTCTTACGAAATATGTGGATAAAAAATAGATATAAATTATAAATCCTACGAAATATATGAATAAAAATAATATTTGATCAACTTATAAGTACTTATAAACACACACAAATATATTCCTAGTAATACTTTCGCTAAACCTAAGATATTTATTTTTGTATATTTCCAAGTGTCTTATGGACCATTGGTTCATATTGTGGCCCATAAAATTTGCATACAAAAGTTTTAAATCACGCTGTACCCAAGTCTAAAGGGCAAAAAAGGAATTGGATTTGGACACCCACTTTACACTCATCCAATCATCCAATGTCAAGTATCTCGGTGGGCATTATAACAATACTCACCGAGGCATTAAATCAAAACCGTATAAGGCAAATGATATTTTTCTTTCTTTTTTTTACTTATTAAGTGATTAAATTATTTTTTAAATATTTATAAATTATGAATTTTATTGAATGTGTGAATAATAAATATTTTACAGTACTAGAACTATTTTTTTAAATGTTTATAAGTTGTAGATCTTTTGAAATGTGTGAGTAGCAAATTGTGAGTCTTATGAGATGTGTGAATAAAAAATATGTTAGACTTATTTGACCAGTTTAAATTATAATTTAAACTTATACAAACAGGTAATTAGTGGGTAACAAACTGTAAATCACTTGAATGTGTGAATAAAAAATATGTTTGATTAGTTTAACTAGTTTAATAACATGTTTGGTGAAATTTAAATCATAATTTAAGTTGATCAAATATATTTTTTATCTTCAAATTATAAGATCTATAATTTATTATATACTTATTAATCATATATTTTATATATTTCATTATTTATCACTACTTAAAAAATAATTTCAATATTCTTAACATGCGCTAATTTATAATTTAAGTTTAGGTGAGCAAGACTAAGAATTATTTGTACTTAACAAAAAATGACACAAGCCTTACATGGACAATGACATCATTGCATGTATCAACAAAATGTCCTGGATTTTTCTCATCTAGAAGAAAATCAATATTGCCATACACTACAAACGTCCCCACTCCCAGCCCCCACCATACTCTACTCTATATACGTATGTACCCTACACTACCCTACATACATATACATATGTTCAATATTGCCATACACTACAAACAGATATAATAATCCAAATCAAAACCGCTATATATATCGTCCAATTTTCTCTTACCATTCAAACAAAAAAGTTCATCCATAATTATCCAATCTTGAGCACAAAAACCTAAATAATTTTGTGATTCATGGAGAACACCACCAACCCACCTACTCATGTTGCCATTGTCCCAACTCCAGGAATGGGGCACCTCATCCCACTAGTCGAATTTGCCAAGAAAATTATACAGAAACACAATTTCATGGTAAGTTTTATCATCCCAAGTGATGGGCCTCTCTCTAGTGCTCAAAAATTGTTTCTAGAAAAACTCCCACCTCGTATAGACTATGTTGTTCTTCCTCCTGTGTGTTTTGACGATTTGCCCGAGGATGTCAAGATTGAAACCCGTATTTCTCTCACTGTCTCCCGTTCCCTTTCATCCCTTCGTGATGCTGTTCAATCATTGGTTTCGAAGAAAATAAGGCTTGCTGCTTTTGTTGTTGATTTGTTTGGGACTGATGCATTTGATGTTGCCATTGAATTCAAGATTTCTCCGTATATTTTCATTCCCACTACGGCCATGTGTCTGTCACTTTTCTTAAACTTGTCGAAGCTCGATGAATCTGTGCCGTGTGAGTTTAGGGACATGTCTGAAAAGGTTCATATTCCTGGTTGCATGCCGATTCATGGGTCGGATCTTTTGGACCCGCTTCAGGACAGGAAAAATGATGCATACAAATGGGTTCTTCATCATTCAAAGAGATATAGAATGGCTGAAGGGATTATTTTGAATAGTTTCAAGGAATTGGAGCCTGGTGCCATTCAATATTTGCAAGAACAAGAAACTGGTAAGCCACCTGTTTATTGCGTAGGACCCTTGATTCAAATGGGCTCAAAATCTGAAAATAATGATGAATCAGTGTGTTTAAAATGGCTAAATGAACAGCCAAGTGGATCAGTTTTGTATATATCTTTTGGGAGTGGTGGGACCCTGTCTCATGAACAGATGATTGAAATTGCATTGGGGTTAGACATGAGTGAACAAAGATTTTTGTGGGTTATTAGATGTCCTAATGATACTGCCAATGCTACATATTTCAGTATCCAAAATTCTGGTGACCCTTTGGCTTATTTGCCACCAGGGTTCTTGGATAGGACCAAGGGGCGTGGATTAGTGGTGCCTTCATGGGCACCACAGGCACAAATTCTTAGCCACAGTTCGACCGGTGGGTTTTTGTCACACTGCGGTTGGAACTCGACTCTCGAGAGTATTGTCAATGGGGTACCATTAATTGCTTGGCCACTCTATGCAGAACAAAGATCGAACGCAGTAATGTTGACTGAAGATGTAAAAGTGGCTTTAAGGCCAAAATTCAACGAAAATGGTTTGGTGACGAGACTTGAAATTGCGAAAGTTGTGAAGGGATTGATGGAAGGAGAAGAAGGAAAAGCGATCCGGAGTCGAATGAGAGACCTTAAGGATGCAGCTGCAAAAGTTCTTAGCGACGATGGATCTTCCACAAAATCACTAGCTGAATTGTGTTCCAAGTGGAAAAGTAACATTTCTACTTAACCAAATTAGCATTTAATAATTGAATTATGCTTATTTGTAATTGGGTAGGGGTTTGAATTTTACATGTTTGTATCATCTATGATTTTGTTAATTAATGGAGTATATTTTTGTTTATTGTACTGTCATCATCCTTTTTCATAAATAAATCAATTAGAATTATGAAAAGTTAGGTGAGATGGGCACATCCAAAAAATGGAACACACAATCAAACAAGAGAGGAGAAAATGTAGTCAGATCACACAATAAAGTGGTGAGCACTGAATGAATATGGGGTAGGTGGCTGGCAAATTTGACATGACTGTAGTAACATATCCAAAACCAATTGATATATTAACTAAGGGAATCATCCTATTAATCTAGAAGGGTTTATGTGTTGTCCGAGTGGGGAGGGGGAACACCTCCTGTGAGTGTCGGGCACATGTTCGACTCAGACAACATGTACTTTTTGATTAATCTAAAACATGTCTATTTGTTTAATGTCGACTATCGTGTCATATTAAGTTGAACACACTTTAAACTACGGAATGATGATCATTTAAAGAGATGTAGAAAATAACAAATGAACATTTCTTGTTCTCTCTTTTTCAATTCTATCTAATTATATTGATCTCTTTAAGATTTGAAGAAAAAAGACTTCAAGGCCTCCACCTAAATTTAAATGGATTGGGTAGGTGCTAAATAAGAATCACACAACCTTCTCAATGACCTATTTGAAGTACCATACTTTTTAGAGATTCTAGAAACAATTCTGATGAGAAATTAAAACAATTCAGTCTAACATATCAAATATACTTTCGAAATTATATTGATAACTTTGCACGGGACATCTACTTCAAATTTAATAGAAATATATAACAAATTGTTAATTTTGATCAACATTTTCTTGGTTAGTGAGTTCATTTGGAATATGTTTCTTTGGGGGTTCTTTTATTTATTTATTTATTTATTTTTGTGGTGTGATGTTACTATAATAATAACTAAAAACAAAGGAACAAAAAGCCAAAAAATAATTATTATATTTTGACTTTTAACAATACTTTTGTACAATTATCATTCTACTTTTCTAAAAAAGTTATGTGGGTTTCGAACCATACGTTTAAAATTTTATACAACTCATATCGAAGATCAAAATGCGAGTGACTTGCACGCTAATTGGTGCGGCAGAGTCAGGGTGGGCTCAATTATTGGTATTTTTTAATGTATGCATAAAAATACGACAATGTAAACATTTCGGTATATAATAATTAATAAGATTTTAATTTTTTTTCTTTAAACGTCTCGTTTTATTCTATATTCATTCTAAATATACTCAGGATCAAATTATTGATTACATCGAAATTCAAATCTTTGAAAAAATTATTAAGATATTCATTAATAATTGTTAATATATTGTCTTTCTTTGCAAACTATTATTTGGATTATTTCCTATTTTTGTCCGATTTTATTGACGCAGTCCAATCGCACTATCTCAAGAAATATGTGACATGTGGTAAGATTCTAAAACATTCTTAATATAATCAATGACATTATTTTACTCTTTAATCACATTTAAAAAAATAAATAAAATGGACCATAGAAAGTCTTACAAAATGACTTTAAAAATTCTAAATTCATTGAACTTCGACTTAGTGCATGTTTAATAACATTATTTGAAACGTGTACGTAATAATTAACTGAATTTTTATTGTTCAATGTTATTCAATCTTCTTTATCAAATGTATTGTTAATTTTTATGTTTATGGTATACGATAGAGTGATTGGTTGGAAAAAATTCAAATATGGTGATCTGATTGTGACCAAAAAAAAAAAAAATTTCAACGATCGTTTGATACTTGATCCAAGTTCATTGTCGTAGAATAAAATAATTATTTTTAATAAAAAAAATGTTATAAAAAAAATAACATGTAATTTTTTATAATTTAAATTGTATATACTATAATTCACATGTAAGAAACGTTATCGGGTCGTACATGCTTACAAGATGCTTACCAAAGCATGACATCACCTTGTTTTTGACAATTTTAACCTAGTACTTGACGAATATTTGGGGGAGATGTGCACGCACGTCCATGCCTATATTTTATCCAATATCTTGCCACTTATGTTTGGCTACGCTATAAAAAATTATATGTTTTAAATAAATAATTTTTTATTGATAAAACTTAAAAATAGATAAGTTATATATTTTATAAATATTTAACTTAAATAATTTTAATTTTTTTTTTCAACTTCAATAAACAAATTTAGATCTATTACAAAATCTAGAAAATTTCATATATTTTCTTATTTTAACTTGATCGTTGTTCCAATTGATGGTCTAGATTGAGTTTAATGATTTAAGTTTCGTCGATCAGAAAAAAAAGGTCGATTGTGCATTCCTAGTTATGGCTCACGTGATCTGGTTCTTTTCTCTTGAATAAAATGAAGATATATTTTTTGTCATAAGATTAAGCGATCAGTTTAACTCGAAAAAATTATCACAAAATATTGGTCAACGTGAATCATCTCGATATAGGTGCAATCAATGGGTTGTATTTGCTTATAAAATTAATTTGACACGCAAAATTTTAAATCGCTAAATTTAAAATGAACAATTAAAATGTAACTCGTATCAAATCAAAATAATCCACTGCGCATAAATCATGCTTCGAATGTCAATTATATGTAATAACTTATATCAATAGTCAATTTTGATTACTTGTTTAATTTAACAAAATTCTTACATGAATATTTATTAATGTCAACGTCGAAATTACAAATTCATGTTTAGATTAATTATATGATTGGTGGGAATCTTGACAATCAAACTTGTTATCTTCAACAGTACTGGTGGCTACCTTCGAGAGTGTTTGACTAAATTTAAATGTAAATTAAACTATATATTTAATTAATTTATATAACAAATATATATTTTGTTATTTGAGCAGGGAATTACCTTAATCGTTACCGATACTTTGGATATACGAGAGAACATGAAGGCACACAAGAACATGCTTTAGGCATTAGACTTTGACGCCTCTTCATTTGTCTCCTTTGTCGATTAATTTTGATACATCGATTGATAAAAATTCTGTCGCGTAATTTATTTTTCATATCGTTTGTTATTTTTGTTGTTGGTTTGAATTGAGTTTCGGTAATTGTTTTGAACATTTAGGCCATGTTCTCTTTGGTGTTTTCAACCCGTTTTCTATTTTGTGTTTTTGAAAATAATTAAAACGTGTTTTTTTTGCCGTTTTCAAAAATGCATTTTTGAAAAAACTTAAAAATTTACAAAAGAAACACAAAATGATAAAAAAGCCGTTTTGTATTTTGTTAACAAAATCCGGGTGTTTTCCAAAATGGCCAAAATGCGCGTTTTGGCCGTGGAGGTCCCGGGTTCGAATCTTGCTTCCGCCCTTTTTTTTTTTTTTTTTTTTCATTTTGGCTGGTCAAAATAATTATGATTTAACCATTGTCTGCGTTTTTTTTTTGACAATATGTGGTTGCTATCCAAAGTGATTAGGAGTGCCATTTTGTAAGCATGAGGTCTTGGGTTCGATTCCCTTCTCCTTTGCAAATTTTTAAAATATTTTTTAATTCTTTTAAAATGTTTTTAATTCTTTTTAATGGTTTTAAAATGTTTTTAATTCTATAATTAAATGTTTTTAATTCCATAATTAAATGTTTTTCATTGTTTTTAAATGGTTTTAATTATTTTCAAATGTTTTTAATGGTTTTTAAATGGTTTTAATTATTTTCAAATGTTTTTAATAGTTTTTAAATATTTTTAATTGTGTTTAAATGTTTTTTTATTGTTTTTAAATGTTTTAATTCCATAATTAAATATTTTTAATTATTTTTAAATATTTTTAATTGTTTTTAAATGTTTTTAATGTTTTTAATTCCATAAATTAATGTTTTTAATTCTAAGTTTAAATTTTTTTTAATTCCAAATCCAAATTTCTAAAAATTTTCAAATAAACGCGTTTTCGAGTTTTCTGTTTTCATAAGCAATTTTCAAAAATTTCAAAAAGAACGCATTTTCAAAAATCTCAAAACAAACACTCAAAACACAAAACACAAAATAAATTCAAAACTCAAAACACAAAGAGCTTGTTCGGTGTCAATTTTTTGCCAAAAAAGGGTTTTTTGGTCGGCTTTTGTTGATTTTTTGAAAGCAAATGTGGCTGAAATAATCAAATTGTCCTTTATCAAAATTCAGCCATATTTCAAATGAAGGACACTTTAGTCATTTCAGCCACATTTGCTTTGAAAAGTCAACAAAAGTGATTGAAAAAAACTCATTTTTTGGCCAAAAATGAGCACCGAACAAGACTAAAATTCAAACGCAAAAAGAACAAGATCTTAGCTTTTCTCCCATCAGTAATTAAGATTCAATAAAATCTTGCTTACATCACCTTATGATTTCACTATCTTGTGAGAATACTTCTTTTGACCTTTGCGACCTCTAGGACCTACCTTTTTCAAAGTAGAGGTTGGCATAGTCTTCAAGAACTTGTTGAATTAGGCCGTAATCGATCAAAACTGTCCTGTTCGTATCAGTCCATTATTAAAAATAAATAGATTTTGGTTCTTCCAACTCAGAATCGGACCGATTTACATCAAAGTCGAAGAAAAAACTAGAATATCGTAATTTTAGTTCGCTACACGTTGTACCTTAAACCAAATCGACTTCATTATTTTTCTTTCCTCCTTCTACCGCATCCGCAACCCAGGCTCTTTGTAATAATTGAACAAACAATAGGGTGGAAACTTTATTATTAGAATCTAGCAGTGTTTTATCATTCAAGAGAAAATTATTAGGTTGTGACTTCTTACCTACCTCTTATCAACCATCATTACATATTTTTGTCACATTATCAGTATACATTTCTAGCCACATTTATAATTTATAATATAATATGTTACTATTACTTACAATTTTATCCATCTATATATAAACTATTTCCATCTCAATTTATTTAAATGACAAATATATATTGGTGAAAGTCGAGAAGACTTTCGACTATTTAGAGAAAGGCAAAGAGACTTCTATAAATATCAAATAATAATATTATCTATCATTAGTAAATATCATCGTCAGTCTAAGTAACAGTGGAGTCTCGATTTATTATCTAATGAATTAAAATGCACCATAAATTCATCAAACAATGAATCAAAAAGCATATTGTCACTTCGACTGATGATAATCTCTACTGATAGATAGCATTAGTCTAATCTTTTCGATACTTTTGAAGTAGCAGAGAACATGCAGGCAAACAAGAACATGCTCCAACCATCACAACACTCTCATACCTCTTTGTTTACAACTGTTATCGATTTTGACATATCGATTGATGAAAACTCTGTCTCGTAATAATTTTCATGCCGATTATTTATTATTATTGTTGTTTTGAAACACTTAAACTTTTCTTCCGTCAATTAATTAGAAACGATAAAACCTTGCTTACCTTGGAAAGTTCAAAAAATATTCCTCAAAAGGACTGGGTGGATTTGTCGTACTGTGCGTGTAGAGATACCGTTGGACAATTAAATGATAAGTTCAAATTGATATGAAATTTCAAAAAGGCTGGGAAATAAATAGTCAATTGTTAATTTATGGGCGAGGTATTTAAGATTTTCGTGATTAAATTCCTAGGTGATATGAATGTTTTGTTTAAAATTAGAGAATTTGAAGTTTTAAGATTTTTAATTTAATGCCCATCTCCAGTGATGGATTTAGGAATTTTTTGAGTTCGGACTACTACTGAAAAAAAAAAAATTCGCGCGTGCTGTTACTAAGAATTTTTTTTTTTTTTTTTTAAATTCACCCCCCCCCCGCAAAACCCAAATCCGCCCCTGCCCACCTCTATTGTATTTTTTATTGAAAATTGGTAAACTTTTAAATGAGTCGTAGGTCTTTGATACACGTCTACCACTATTTATTTTAAAAAATTGTATACATCTGAAACTTTCGAAAAAAAGTGAATTAAAATTTTATATGAAGAACTCAAAACTAATATTTCATAAACAATTTATACAAGTAATATAATTATCAATTAATATTAACTAAATATCTAAACATAATATTTATATAATACTTTGGAAAAATCTAGAATAACATGCAATACACGTGGTATTAAAATTGGACTAAAATTGCTTTTTCTTTGCACTTTTCAGTCTGCTTATCTGTTGTCATGCATAATGTTCTTTACATTAACTAACCAGTAAAATAAAATAAAAATTATAAGTTGGACGAAGATCATTATGTGTAGTATCTTTTGACAAACGTATGAGATGTGTGTATAGTAAGATTAATCGTAAAGCAACCAGTTTAATTTTCTTTTCTTTTCACTTTTACAATTCATCAATTAATCTTAGATTCATTTAGTATTATGAGATTTTAGTTATTTGTTAGAGAAGATTAGATAGTACTAAATAGCATTGTTTTTAAAAAGCTCACTTAAAAGGGTTTAGACTATGCCTAGACATGAGGCGCGATCTCCACGCTTTGTCACGTTTCACGCCTCATTCTCGTTTCTCTCTTGCTTCGTCTAGGTCCGAAAAGTTTGAAATTCGGTCTCCACTATCTACACTTTATATTTTTAGAATACTACTAAATAGTAAAATAGAAATAAATTATAATTATTTTTATTATAATGTTCGATCATGCATGTTGGTTATACACACCAAATATACACTTAAGGCAAGAATAAATAGTTAAAAAATCTCACGTCGAGGCATTAATGAATTTCACCAAGTTAATGTTGAGAATTAGAGATCCTAATTCTATATTATCGAAAGCAAAATATTGCAAAAGAAAGTAGGCACACAAGAGTACGTAAGTTTTATAGAGTTTTGCTTCATAGTGAGAGTGTGAGACTACGTCATCTCTCTGCCGATACAGTAATTTACTATAATGAAATAGTAGTTTACAAGAAAATCGACACTCTCAAACACACTCTCTCTCTCTCTCCCTCTCCTTTGCTTGATGATGAAATAAATACTAATGACGATTCCCTATTTATTATGAAAACATTAGGACAACCAAAATTACAATTTCAACACATGTACGACTCTTCAAAAAGTAATAATTAAACTCTACAACTTAACAATTAACTTTTCTCAAATATTATGTTAACACTATCAGAACTAATGCCAACTCTGATAAATTGTCAATAATTTATATGTTATTTATTGAAAAAAAAAATGACGGCAATATTTGGAAGAAATTTCATGATTAAAAATCATTATAAAACATAAAAGCTAAACCTAAAGCTTCCTTAAGAAAGCACACCACACCACACCACACCACACTAAAGCAATTGCAAGTATTGAAATGTAGAAAAGTGATGCTTTATAGATGTTATTTTCCAAAGCCAAAAAAAAATATATATGTATGATACTAAAAGTTGAGATATTATGGTACATTGATTCAAGTGGATGAGTATGTATAAAATGCTACGTTTTATCCCATATTGATTCAAGTAATATAGGAGTACTTGAGTTGTTGGGATCAAAAGTTGTCAATTATTGTTGGTCCTCCTTTATATGTACTTTTTATGTCTTATTTTCAACTATCCACTCAAATACCTATTCATTAAGTTCTTTTTCCAGCTAGCCAATACAAAAAGTAGGACAGTAATTGAGTCTTTTTACTGTATATTTGATACGCTAAATTAGATAAATTTTAATAGAAAAATAGACATATGCTTTACATGCTTCTTAATTTAGTTTCTTAAGTCACGTCCAATCTGTGTCGTACTTGATGTATGATGAGGTTTGGAATTACCATTTGATGGACTTGTTTTTCATCTTTACAAAGAAATTTTTTTCTTAAAAGTACTTATTTATATAAAAACCATGTTTTAGTAGTGCGCTTCTAGAAATTTTCAAGTATGTCGGTTTCATAATATCAATGAAAAATGAAGTTAATTAAGCCACATTTTATTAATTATGTTTTAGTTTTTCTGTTAGTATTCCAATTGTGCGTTTTGAACTTTTTGAAAATTTAGGGATTGAGTTGCAGAGAACTGAAAATTCAGGGACCATTTTGCAGTCTCCACAAATTTCAGGGCCAATGTGCAAAAGTTTGAAGGTAATCAAAATTCAGTGGCTGTTTGGCATGAACCAGAAAGTACAGGGGCTGAGACAAAATATAGATAAATCAGGGGCTTCTTCACAAAACAAGTATCTCTTAAGCATGGAATTATTAGTCATTTCAAGGTCGCCATGTCAAAGTGGGACCCATCTTTCGAGATACAGTAGAAAACCTTGTGACAAGTGTTCTAGGAGGTTCCAAGGAATCAACAAAGTCTGATAAATAAGAAGAATCGAACCGATGCAAAGAATAAAATTAAAATTTTTATTTTGAACTATATCGGTCTTGGTGAATACATAATAAATATTGAGGCGGATCTACCATCAAACTTGAGCCGAACGAGATCCTAGCCAGCAAAAGCTCAGATAACAAGCCTATAAGTTTAATCTCAGTTCACAACCATTCTACCCACGACTAAATAACTACACAGGCGATGCATTCAAATATGTACATGGCTAGATCGATGAGATAATTGATTTTCTTTTAGATTTACTTGGTTTGAATGCTCTCACTCAACCAATGAATTTGATTCGAACAATTTTATCATATTGACTATTGTCTACTAACTATTTACTATTTAGCAACTTCAAAACATTGTACTTTTTATTATCGACTATTCGAGGATGTTAGGGTTTGCTTAAATAAACTACAAAAAAAGTCAAAATGTTGTAAAATATTGGACTTAAATTTTAGGTGTGTAAATGGTCTCTCTCTCTCTCTCTCTCTCTCTTTGTTCAGTTAGCGCGTTTCTTGAACTCTTGAAGAACCAGTCTATAAGGTTTAGCCCATATTTGAAAAAAGCCTTATACATTTAAAGGGAAATTCACAAAAATAGCACTGAACTTGGCCATCTAACAATTAGTCATGTTTGTTAGAAACATGGTAAGAAGTACCCTTCTGAATATTTTTCTTTTCTCCTATCAATATGTTATTGGATTAGTTTTAGCAACTATTACTGAACATTTTAAAATAATAATTAAAGTAATTTTCTTATACTAATAGTCACTCAAGTTTATAACAATTATACTATTCATCACTCGATTAACAATGTCAACTTAAATTTTTTATGTCATTGTTAAATTCTACCATAGACACAAACATCATTATTTATTACGTCACATAACACAAAATTGTAGGTAAAATTAAAAAGCGTGCCACGTAAAGTGAAATGATTTAAGTCGAAGAGCAATTTATTCACACAAACGACTTAAAACATTTTACATCACACGACACGTTTTTTTTAATCAGGATTTTGTCTTATGGTGTGTAATAATTAATACCGTTTGTGTCCAAAGTGGAATTTAATGGTAACATGTAGAATTTTAGGCTGACATTGTTAACTAAGTTATCATTAATATAATTGTTACAAACTTGAATGACACTAGTATAAAAAAGTTACTTAAATGACCATTTTAAATTTATTGCAAACTTCAATGACTAATACTGAAATTAACCTTATGTTATCTATGCTATTTTATTTTCCATTTCCAAAAATCAAATAATTTTAGAGGATTTGTTTTACAATTGCAGTAACTAGTTTTTATTTTCCACAACTAGTCAAGAATCTCGTCCTTAGACAAGAAATAAGTTTTATTTCTACTAATATTTTCCTCTTTTTATTTACTTTTTTTATTTATTTTGATGTTTAGTTGTCTTTTTTGCCACCTTTCCTAGTTTTTTTATTATTCTTTAGAATTTAGGTCGATGATCTTGATGGTTATCGCGGCGATTGGTAAAAATAATTATGATTGATAGTTCAACTACCAATCATATGATGCCACCTCAGCATGGACATTATAAATAGACAATATAAGTGGGTAGGAGATCAAGACCCTCTCTAAAATTAGTTATGTACTAATCATTACATTGGCAAACTATTGTCTCACCAACTAGATAATCAAATGCAAGCTCTTTCTCGGATAGATTCTTCTTTTTGCTCTTCAACTACTAGGGTATTAGCAATTGTTTTTTATTGTTGTTCACTTTCCAACGATAAGTTCTTGTATATTATTTGTCTACCCATGCTAAAAATATTACTCCTCGATCGACATGTATATGATAAGCATGCGATTAAAAAGTACATAGAGAAATTGCTCATAAGGGAAAAGAATCTTCATTAAAGTAGTCTATCTATCTGCATGCAAATGTTTCTCATTTCCATTTCAGAACCTTAGCAATCATTCATCAGTTTACAAATGAAATCCACAAAAGTGATGCCCCAATTGAAATTCTATAAAACAAAAGTGCGAATCGTTAACTGTTCCTTTTTAGTACTATTTGTGTCAATTTCGTAAATCTTTTATTATTAATTATCCATCTTAGATATTAGCTTTTGGAGTTCTAGTGAACTCTTTCTACTTGTTAGTGACCTCTGTTTGACTCCTCAAATTTGAATTTGAAATTTTACTGAGTCTTGAATTTAAAACATTAACACACATTAGAGGAGGTGTCGTGGTTCACGGACGAAAGCTCTCTTATTCACGAGTCAAGAAATGAAATGAATATATAAGAGAGAAGGTGATATAAAAATTGTTGAGTGATTTTTTATGACTATACATGTTTTAGATGATTGTTGTTGATGAGTGTAAAATCTACACTTATTTAACCCATTAAACGAGGTATTTATATGTGTTTTTTACTTTGATTTCTATAGAATTTTATTTTTTTTAGGACAAATCTCGAGCTTTGATGATATTGTCGGTGAAATTGATGATCAGAGAGGGAAAAGAAAGCTTAGATGGCATTGGAACGAAAATGAAAAATATAGAAGCAAAAAGAGCATAGTCGAACACGTGAAACACATGGAGAAATTTGAGCACTAAATTTGATACAAAGATCTCCATAAAGCATATGATATACCATTATAATAGATAATCTCATTAGGAGTCTAACACACTATACATATTTTAATTTGAATTTTATGTAAAAAATAAAAAAAATCACGCTTTCGTCAGAATTGCCTGATATGCAAAGCAGGGGGCCTCGAGCGAGCCACATTGGCACTTGATTTCAGCCTCGAATTAAATTGTGATGGGAGGCTTTGGGGTCTTTTAAGTCACTTGATACACCGTTTTTGCATCCTAATTTCACGTATATATATACTAGATGAATCCATCTATTTTATAGAGGGATAGGAGGAAATAAAAATACAAAATTTACACCTAAGGCTCAGTGAATTGAAGGAGAAGAATTTGTGATTTTGAAGTCCGTGCTTGAAGATTCTACGATCTTATCTTTTCTTTGTTTTGGTACGTCGAGCTCAACTCTTATTTATTTAATTACTTTGAATATGTGTAGCTAAAATTAGCTAGGACGACGATGTAACTTGCAGTTTTGAAACTTTAATTCATATTTTTATTTTTTACTTTAAATGTGAGTTTTGATTGATTGCTTGTTATGGATTTTGCCGCTTACAATTATTTGGTCAATTGTTGAATGATTTATGAACTTCGTTGAGATCCAGAGATGATATGCATGTATACATCAAATAACAAGTAACATAGATTCCAATATGAGAAATATATCATTATGATATATGCGATTGCTAAGTGACGTTTGGTTTTTCTTAATACTTTTCTTTATATTTGCAATCTTTATAGAGATATAGGAGATTCATACATTGAAATGTGATGCTTATACATTGAAATAAGTGTAACTCTACTTGAAAAAGATTGTTAGATGAGTTTGAGACAACGATCGTCAACATAAACAAATATTGTCAAAATACGTAATTATTTAAGTTAAAGTGGATAAGAATTTTAGTGCCTTTTTATATTCGAAACTTCCCAATGTTTTCAAAGTCCTTTTATCCTAATTTAAAGTAGTTTTTAGCTAAAATTGAAATTTACTCCAAATTTTGGTATAATTCGATTAAAACTAAATATGATTGATTTCATAGCTAAAAATAAGTTTACGTATGAACGACACTCTATTCATAATTTATTACTTGTCAAATATATTGTGCACTTGCAGATTTCAAATGAACATTTGTTAAAGTGGTCATGCAATATATTTGATTGATTGATTTCAAACGAACATTTGATTGATTTCATAGCTAAAAACAAGTTTCCGTATGAACGACACTCTATTCATAATTTATTACCTATCCAATATATCGTGTACTTGCAAATTTCAAACGAACATTTGTTGTAGTGTTCATGCAACATCCCAAATTTTCTGTATCGAACTTTCTCTTAGGAAAGGTGTGTTAATGAAAGAGTGTAAATATGATAGAATTTAGTTTCGGATTTATATTGTGCTAAACTAAATTCAGAATGTGTTCTAAAACAAAAATACAAAAATATCTTGTTAAAAATACAAATAAAACATTAATTAAAGTGACAAAATAAAGAGGAATGACCATATGTTTGTAACTTAAATTGAAAGAACAATTGGCTCTATGCTAGAGAGCTAATAGCTATTTATATTATTTTTTTTTGGAGTTAGGTTGGGCGCACTTTACTCTAGAGGCAAATCAATCCATGAACCAATTCAGTCGGGTCAATGACGCGTGGGTTTGGCGGGACTTTCCCGACGTGGGATAAGTGCTGAAAGGCTGGGTGATCTGGTCAGTTTTTCAAAATGGTCGTTGATCAATCTTGGTTTGTAAATTTTCAAATATAACCTTCCATTCCTTCCGCTTATAACTATTTCAAACGATTTCAAATTCATTTGTGTGTGAAAATAAGAAGATTCAAATGTTAGAATCTAACTCATTTCAATGTTAGAATCCATCTCATTTCATTCGTGTAAGAAATCTTATTTCAAAGTAGAAATTCATCCATATCTATTTTCTTCTTTTAACTTACGGTAGAAATTGTGGATTATGTAATATAAATCAAGAAAATATGTATAAATATGAGTATGAATTGTGATTTTTATTTTAAATTTCTATAAATCTCAATTCATTTGAAGTGGATTGATTGAAAAATCAATTAAAATGTGTAAATTCGCACTAATATACTTATGGTCTGTTAACAAATTTTTGGCATGTTAAGGTCAAAATTAGTCTTAACAGACCCACATGCCTGTTAACAGGCATGTTGGTATGTTAATGGCATGTTAACAGTAGCTATTAAATAAGGGTATTTAAATTTTTTTTACATAAAAGATGACTTTTAAACTTGTTCATCTGTTTGATATAAGTTAGGCTCTTGTGCAATTATGGTGGTTTGACACGGCCATTTAGCCAAAGTGGCTCTTTGGCGACTAGGCATATTTTAATAGCTGTAGACTACACGCCGTGAATATACTGTTTTTATTTTTCAAAATCCACAATTAGTGTACACCTATTCTATATTTTTAAAATAATATTTAGTACAAACACATAAATTTCACTTTTTCTTTAAAATTTATGTTGGTTTCTCTATTTGAAATTCGTAATTTTCTCTCTCTCAAATTCTCATCGGTCTCTCTTTCTCTCATATACAGGGGCAGATCCAATAATTTAGTTCACGGAAGTTGAAATATAAAAAAGGCAATATATTAAAAGTCATTTATAACATAAAAAGTAACTAAAATGATATTATTTATTAAAGTTGTTTCCGACAAGATTTTGAAACATAAAATTTATTTATAATATAATTTACATATTTAACAATGTAACAAAATAGACCGACAAAGCACAACAATACAGTAATAAGCCGACAAGGCAACAAAAAATTAATACTGTAGTTGCAAGCGACATACCTGGTAAGTACTAACATTTATATTTAATCACTATCCTCCTACAACAAGGTTCTTATAATTTTTCCTCACTTTTCTTTGCCTTTGTCCACTTATTTCTTCGTATATAATTAAATCTAATATTCAAATGCAAGGACATCAAATATAACATTGATGAACTTTATGATTAAATCAAGTCAAACATAATATAGGACATTATTTTGAGTGAAAAGGATGGTGCAACAAATTAGTTATTTACAACTATGCTGCCAACAATCACGTCAACTTTTTTGTATGGTCAAAATAAGAGATATAGACAAAATGATCAAATTGTAACAAATGATCGAGTTCATTGATCAATTTCAAACAAAATAAATTTAACAATCAACATAAAATTTCACTTAGTGTTCAATGACAACTCGTGTTTTTAACTCGATGCTACTCAATTAGTATAATTAGCACAAGATCATCTGAGAATATAACTTTTCTTCCTCTTGATTGATGCATAGTTGGATACAAACAAGCACAAAGAACATTTTGACAAGTTTATGTAATGTCTCTATATGAACATCAACTACATATATATCAAAGAAAACTATTACAACATCAACACTCACCAAAAGGACAACAAAGAAAATTACTAAATTAGTACATCACGAATTGTCCATTGCTTTGTCCGTGTGCAAAGAACCTTAAATTCAAACATCCAAATTATCAACCTTATGAAATTCAAACATCCAAATTATCATTACATCACCACTAGACATTTCTCTTATTCAAAACATTAAACTCCACTACACATTCCTTTTATTCAAAACATTAAACTCGTGCAAAATTAAATGTCATTCACTTAAATAATTTTTCTTAATAGTTGAAAAAATTAATAATACAAATAAAATGAAAAACCAGACAGAAAATCAAAAACAAAACATGCAAAACAATATGAATATTACACAAATGTTAAAAAAAATTAAAAATCGAGAAATACCAGTTGTTTGGTACTTCAATCGCCTATTGGGAAGAAAATAGATTTTGGGCTAATTTATGACTGTGTTATCGGAGCTTATGACTGATTTTCGACTTATTAGAGCATGAATTTGAGAAAATGAGTAAAAATATGTGATACATGAATTCTGATTTAGAGCTGAAAATTCAATTTCTTCATCATTTTGCTAAAGCTGGAAGAGGGAATGTGAATTAGATATTAGGCTAAAGTGGAGTTGGCTGAAAATGAATTAAAAACATTGGAATGAGAATTTGGCTGAATAAAGAATTGGTTTAAATTAAATTTAAATTATTGGACTGGGGAATTGGAGTTGGGCTATTTTGGATTAGACTTTTATCAACACGGGCTATATATAAAAACAAACAAAAAAATTAACCTTGATTTTTGGTCCTGGGCTTGACCTGACCCGGTCTGTAGTCAGACCCAACCCTCCCCTAAATCCGCCTCTGCTCATATACACGTGTAAATATATATTTGGTGTACATATATGTGTGTGATTTATGTTGTGTAAGTATTTATTTATTTTATTTGGTGGCAGATGTAGTGTTGGTGAAAGTGAAGGTGAATGTGGTGGTGGTGCTTTGGAGGGTGAAATGGAGGTGGTGGTGAGATGGGGTTTGGAGTGTTGATTTTTATGGTGGTGATATGCGATTTTCACTGGTGGTGGAGGCAGATGACGGTGGTGGTGGTGATGGTAATGGCGATGGTGGTGGTTTATGGCGAAAGTAGGTGGACACTAGATTTCTAGCGTGGTGGTGGTCGATGGGATGTGCTATGAATTTGATGGAAATGGTTTATGGTGGAGGTAGGCGGGGACGATCTGGTAGTGGTGGTGATGAAGCAATGGTAGTGCAAATACTAGTGATGGTGGTGGGTGGTATAGCTTGTGGTGGAGGTGGTAATGGAAACAATCGGCGGAATGTAAAACACAGTATGTTTCACATGTACACGAGCGTAAAAAACTATATTACAAAGTGTAACACTTTTATTACAAAAAGTGAAAAAAGTGGCGTAAAAATAAAAATAATAAGAACAAACAATATTTTGGTAAAAAAAAAAAAAAAGTAGGACAACATTTTGAGAAATAATTTATTTTGTTAGGCTATTTGTGAAACTTTTCATAATTTATATAATACAAATAACTTTTACGGTGAATTATTAGGCGGAGCTAAGAATTTCAATAAGTGGGGGGGTGACTTAACTAAAAGTGTGTTTGAGAAGGCTTTTGGAAAGCTTAAAAGCACTTTTTTGTAGGGTAAAAGTTATTTTAGCAAAGACTACATTCAACTTAAATGGAAACTTCATCTGCTCACATACACGTGTAAATATATATTTGGTGTACATATATGTGTGTGATTTATATTGTGTAAGTATTTATTTATTTTATTTGGTGGCAGATGTAATGTTGGTGAAAGTGAAGGTGAATGTCGAGGTGGTGCTTTGGAGGGTGAAATGGAGGTGGTGGTGAGATGAGGTTTAGAGTGTTGATTTTTATGGTGGTGATATGCGGTTTTCACTGGTGGTGGAGGCGGATGACGGTGGTGAGATGTGGTGGCGGTGCAGATTAGTGTTGATGGCGATGGTGGTGGTTTATGGCGAAGGTAGGTGGAGAATAGATTTCTAGTGTGGTGGTGGTGGTGGTTGATGGGATGTGCTAGGAATTTGCTGGAAGTAGTTTATGGTGGAGGTAGGCGGGGACGATCTGGTAGTGGTGGTGATGAAGCAATGGTAGTGTAAATGCTAGTGATTGTGGTGGGTGGTATAACTTGTGGTAGAGGTGGTAATGGAAACAATTGGCGGAAGGTAAACACGATATGTTTCACATAGTACTATTCAAATGTTGTAGCAACAATGTTATAATGCACACTTGGAGCCTCCCACGTAAGCATTAGAACATTATTCATCATGTTTCACATGTACACGTAGCGAAAAAACTATATTACACAAGTGTACACACTTTATTATTACAATAGGTGAAAAAAGTGGTGTAAAAATAAAAATAATAAGAATAAACAATATTTTGGTAAAAAAAAGTTGGACAACATTTTGAGAAATAATTTATTTTGTTAGGCTATTTGTGAAACTTTTCATAATTTATATTATGCAAATAACTTTTACAATGAATATTAGGGCAGAGCTAATAATTTCAATAAGTGGGGGCGTGACTTAACTAAGAGTGTGCTTGGGAAGGCTTTTGGAAAGCTCAAAAGCACTTTTTGTGGGGCAAAAGTTATTTTAGTAAAGACTACATTCAATTTAAATGGAAACTTCAAATATGTATTTAATGAAATTTTTAAATTGACAAAATTATCCTTACTAATTTATTAAAATATCAAATATCCAAATTATCCTATAAATCAATATAGTATAATTTAAAGATTCTTTTTAAAAGTTTATAACATATTTTTATCTTAATTTTTATTATTATTTATCATTTTATGTATGAAATATCATATATATGTCATATGTTAATGTGTTAAAAACTTAAAATGGATTAGAATAAATAATATGATATATGCAAAATAATAATGTCATGCTAATTTAATTAAAATTAATTTTAATAAGTTTTATGTGATGGAAATAATATCATTTATGAATAAATTTTTAATTTTAGTCAAATAGATATGTAATATTTGTACAAGTAATAAATAAAAAAGTACTTTTGTAGTTATGTTGCCAAACAATCAATTAATATTCACAACATTTTTTGGATTGAGAATTAAACATTTAACGACATTTACTAAAAATTCTTCTTCAAAAAGTTCTACTAATAAAAGTTCTACTCACAATAGTCATATCAAATGGACAATAAAAGTACAAATTTTGAAAGAAAGTAATAACCTAATAATATTAAATATTAGCGTAATGACTCTTCAAATTTTCAAGTTCGTCCATTTTAACAATAAGTTTCTCTTATACATAGCAAAATATGAAGGTATTTATGAGAGGACAAATCAATTTAATATTTCACGATAATGTGGTAGACAAAATTAATGTGGTAGATCACTTCAAAAATGTCGTATTCATGACATATCTAGATTTTAGTAAAGATTGTGAATTTTCAACAAACTATTACTAGATCTAGGAATTGATATCGTTTTGTTATCAAGTGTATGTTTGGTTGGGTTTAAAATAAACTATTTTTTTTTTCTTAACGTGATCTATAACTTTTATCAATTTTTCAACTACATATTTCACCCTTTTTTCAAAATCTCTTTAACAAATTATTTTTAAACTCTACTAAACATACACTTATTTGTTTCATTTATATTAATTACTAACAAATTATAAACAAATTATATTAATGATTATATTCAATTATTATGATAATATTGTACGTATATTTTCATTCAAAAAAATGTCTCAATGAGATATAATACTTATTCAATTTCATTACATTTAATTACTGCAATATAAGGGACATATAAATGAGAAAAAATTGTTTGGAGTAAAAAAAAAGGGGGAGGGTAAAATATAAGGGTTCGTGATATATAATTAAAACTAAGTGAGAGAGTAAAAATAAAGATAATTTTTTTATTATCGGTTTTTTTTTTAAGATCTTAACAGCTGCATTGAATTTTCAAAATCTAGGTGGACAATTGCCTCCACTAGTCCAGTATTGGTCATCGAGTGGCTTCGCCTCTTGTGAATATGATTTATGGTTAGAATTCAAGAGATTTGAAGGTTACATGGGCACGTTTATGCGCATGTTCACGATCATGTAAAATTCATGGAAAGAAGATATTTTAATGTAAGAAAGAGTAAGACGAATACCAAGTGCACGGCATGCATAATGAGATGATATATATGCTAGTAAAGAAAAAAAAAAAACACTTTATTGATGTGTTAGAAATATAAGAGAGTCACGATCGAAACGTGTTATGACCATTCATGGTTATTGAGGGGTGTTGAAGAGTGTTCGTATCTTATCTTCGTCTGCGTGCTGTGTCGCGAGATTCTTCGATGACTTGAGAATTGGGACGATCACAACTTTTGATGCATTAGGCCATTCTTTTAAAATGGAGGTCACGACACGGTGATAGATGGTACAAGCATGTATATGCAATTACGAAGATGGTAAAGTCTGCACTTGACCATTGATATATGAACTCATTAAATACGTATTAGAGGAGTTTAAAGTCCAAAGATAATAAGATGCGAAAAAAAGATGTGAATTTAAAGGAAATCACAAGGAGAAATATAAAAGATACTTAGATACGATACATCAAGATGCATAATCTTACTTAATGAGTATTTAGCGAGTATATGCTTATATAGTTTTACATTGTACGTAGTTGGTATATTGAAGTTTGATGCAAACACGCAAACTATATGACAATTATGTACTTTCGTAATCGCCGTTATTCAATACCGTGGGTTAGTCACCGAAGGAAACTTGAACTTTTACAAAATGTTAAAATAGTATTTAATATAAGGCATGACAAAGATGTTGACAAGGTTTGATAAATTAGAACGAAGATTATAAACAATTTCAAGTCAATTTTCATTGTTTAATAAATCTTTGACCCAATATTCACAATCCATCATGATGGAGTTTTAATTTATCGTTAATATTTCAAGTGTTTGTGCATATATTCTTGACACTTATCATCAATCTTTATTAGAGTCGAGTAAGTAAACATTTACCAAAAAAAAAAAAAAAAGTTGTGACACGAAAGAATAGGATATACTAAAAACATCTCCATGCAAAACCAAAGTTTACAAAAGATTGTTTCGACTCATCCATGTTAATTTTTTCAATCTACGTTTAAAAATTTACTTGTAAGTAAAAGAATAAGTTTGAAAATAAATAATTATTTTATGAGTGAAAGTTATTCATATATTTGGCTATTAAAAAGTTGTTTATTTTTGAAGGCAGAATTAAAAGTTACTCATAAGTAACTTATTAACTTTTTTCTAGAATTTTCCAAACAACTTAAGTCAGTGTTCTCTTTACAAAATTCGTGAAAAACATTGAAATCACATTGAACTTTTGTTTATAGATTTATAAACATAGACTTTAACTTTCTTTTTTCATAAAAGTAAAAAGTCCAATCATAGCAGTCATAAAATATAGATACATTTTGAACTTGAAATTGACTAATTCAAGAAAAAAAAAAAAAAAAAGAAATACAACGTTTGATGTCGGGATTTTGTAGTTTAGTTTTTATTGACTTGAGAAAATTTCAACCATTTGTACATATGGTCAAGGAAAGGAAAAGTAAAAGGAAAATGAAAAGGAAAAGGGAAGGAAAAGACAAAATGAAAAGCACTTGTAGACTATTTATTTTCTTTTCATTTTACTTATCTCTTTCGAAAATGCTAATTATAGGGTCGTAAAAATATTTTCCACTTCTTTTTTGGATTGTTGTCCTGTCAGTTAAATAGAAATACGTTAAGTTGTAATGTGTTAACGTGACAAAAATTATGTTAACGTTTTTCTATCTATGTCGATATGTCAAAAATATATTGAAGGACAACAAATTTGGAACAATGTTTTTGGATCCTTCCATCCAATACATCCTATGATTTTCTCTTCCTTCTCGTTTTACTTTGAGAGGGGAAAAAAAAAATAGACAATCTTGAAAATCACTTGATACAGACTTAAGATTTTCTTTTTGTTTTATAGAACAATTTCTTTTGTTGCGAAAAGGAAAAATAAAGGGAGGTAAAAATCATTTCCCAGCCATTTACGGCTTTACCATTTGCATTTTTCGTCTCACGTTTTTGTCCTATCTCTCTTTTGTGTTTGTTAACTCGTTTTGTAATAATCCGAACTTTTTTCAACAATATATCACAAAACAATTTTCCTTTTCCTTTTACTAGGAAAAATAATTTCATCTGTTATGAAAATGAAAAGTAGTGGGCCTTGAAAATCATTTCCCAACCCTTTTCCCTTGGTTTTTCCTTCCCCTTCATTTTCCTTTCACATATTACACACACTAACACACACTCTATTGTTTCTGTTTCTTCACCACACACTCTCTTTTTATCTGTATCGATACTGAAATATATTAAAAATATAAATATATAAATATATAAAACTGACTGGGATTTTGCTTTCATTCTATTTTTTTATCGTTTTCTTGCCGTGGATCTCTTGCATCTCACTTTCTATCTCTAAACTCTGGTCCTTTTCTCAGCTCTGATCTTGAGATTCGAACCGATCTGCGCCGTCCAATGATTAGACTTTTTGTATTTGACCTAGTCACGATCCAATTGTAATAATATTACATATATACGTATAGAGAGAGAAATTAGAAATTAGAAATTAGAAATTAGGAATAGTGTTTTTGAGTTGACACCGAGCTGCTGCGATGGGGCAGTGTTATGGAAAGACGATTCCCACCGGAGACAATGATGGTTATGCGACGACGACCATTACAACCACCGCTGACGGTGGCGGAGGCGATCGGCCGTCGGAGACGCCGGCGCGTAACGGCACTCCATCGGCGAAGAATACTCCGGCGAGATCGTCGGCTGGAAACAGTTCCTGGCCGAGTCCCTACCCGTACGGTGGAGTGGGAGCGGGAGGGACTAGTCCTTTGCCGGCGGGAGTGTCGCCGTCTCCAGCGAGGTCAACACCGAGGAGGTTCTTTAAGAAGCCGTTTCCTCCGCCGTCACCGGCGAAGCACATCAAGGCGTCTTTGGTGAGGAGGTTTGGGCATGCAAAGACGCCGCGCGAGGGGCCGATTCCTGAGGACGCTGCGGGGGTCACGGAGGAGCCGGAGAGGCACCAGGCTTTGGACAAGAACTTTGGGTATAATAAAAATTTCGGAGCCAAGTTTGAGCTCGGGAAAGAGGTGGGCCGAGGCCATTTTGGTCACACTTGCTATGCCAAGGGCCGAAAGGGAGAGCTCAAGGACCTGCCTGTTGCCGTCAAAATCATCTCCAAAGCTAAGGTCTGTCCGTGTTACACTTAAACATACTTTCTTAAGGAAAATTCATTTCTCTGATGAGATATAGTCAAAGCCTATTTTGTATCGTTGGTTATATCCTCGTATGTCCTAGGAATATTTTTGGCGGACATGTAAGGCGAGCAACAGTTGAGAAAACGGGGCATAGTATAAGAAAGGTGGAATATATTTCTATTTAAGATTGAAATGTTAGTGTCCAGAAAGGGGCTTAGTTAGCAATGTTGGATGGAAAGGTGTTGACTTTAAATATCTTTGTTAAGTCATATTTCCAATAATCTTGGAATTGGCTCCATAATCCAGTGCTATATCTACAGAAGATTTGATTATATCAACTTTGTATTTTTATTTACCTCTGCTTGTTATAACTTGCTATAGAACTTGCTGTAAGTCAGAGTTTCTTTAAGCATACACAAAGTGTGCTCTAGCCATCTGAGTCACCGTTCCGTTCATTTGTGCTCAAATAAGTGTTGCCTTCAGCAGATAAAATCTGAGGACTATTGTTAAGATGTTTTTGGTTGGTTCAGTGAAGATTGTCACACATAGCATAGATGCAAAATGGTTAAGAAAAAACATAGATTATATAGAAGTGATCTAGTGTCCTTGACAAGCAGAATGGAGAAAGAAGATTTGTGTACATGAACATAAGCAATCAGGTCAGTTTTTGTGATTCAACTATCTTGACTTTATGAAGCAGAGTTTTGAAATGTTATTCAGAAGGCATTACAGATGCTATTAGGTTGGATCACATAGATCACGATTACTTTAATAATAGTAAGAGTAAACAGGTAGAATGGCCCATTTTATGTTCTGCTACTAACGTAACTAACCTAAAGCTACAAATGAAGTATCCTAAAATACTTTGTGGTATAGACAACATTTTTGAGATAGCCATCCTACTTCCTATATTATCTTTTTTTTTTTTACTAACTAACTATATCTAGAACATAGCCAAAGCTTAGGGGTTGTCAACTTGATTGTCTCTGTATGCCATAAGGTAGGTGGTATTTGTAACTCTCAAGGAGTACATCAACAAACTTAGATTGTTAATCTTTCTGTTTGGTAAGATCGTGAATTGAAAATTATAGTGGACAACAAGGTTTAGAAGAATAATAGCAAAGGTGGGAAATGGGAGAGTTATTCTGTTGTGATGAGTTTATTATGCAAATTATGATGGTGGAAAGTCTGAGGTTCCCGCATAGAGGCTGTCTGCAACATTTCACAGTTTGAATACACTGGGAGAGGGAGTAGGGAAGTTTCCAGATTCAATTCACACACTATGAATAAAAGCTTTTTTGTTGCTGTTATGCACATATGGCAATTATCAATGTGGGAAAATAAAGGAACTATCCATCCTTCAACAGTGCAGAACACTGAGGGAGAGAGTCTTGAGGGAGGAATAGTATGTTCAGAGAATTGGGAGAAAATAGTACTTTTTCGAAGTTGATTTCTTAATTAATTTCTGGTAGAAAAAGTGTTGAATTGAAAGATAGAACTGAGTGAAAAAGAGTTGGGTGTGTGATTTGTGCAAGTGAAGTCTCTTTTTCTTTAATCCTTTATTTGAACACTTTTATTGTATGAAAGTGACGAGTTATACATAACACAAAGTATTAACAAACAGGGCAAATTTCTCCCACACGTACTATTTGGAAAAAAATGCAGTTATTTGTTAGCTTGGGGATATGTCCACGGCTTCACATACTGACCCTTGCACTATTACTCAACAAGCTTCCCCCTCTCATCTTCTATCCCTCGGGTATCCCACAAGAAATATTTGGTCTCCTTCAATGACCTAGGAAAATATGCAATGGATCCTATTTCTAGATCTCTTCTGGCATTCAAAACATTTCCACTCTGAAACTGTTACCGTATGCTTTGTTGTTAGTGAAGATTGTTGTTATTATATGCATTCGTCATGATGGGCTAATGTACCAAAATGTTACTTTCAAATCAAAACAATTGATATATATTATCTAAAATCAAACGGGAGTTTTATTTAGTTGCCAACCAGCTTCTCAGTGAATAAAAAAATTTCTGGTTCAAAGTTAAGCAAAATAGTCTGTAATTCACCAGACCACATACAGTAGGATCTCTTCTCTTGAATGCCCAGTTAGCTTTGTGGCATATGCCTGGGAACTGGGAACAAGACTTTTCTTCCTATGTAAATCTTCTTTCTGGACTCTATTCGGTTTCAAAGCACACTGGTTGTCATAATTTATTGTCCCACGAGCTCCCGGTTTTGAGTTCTGACATGCATTAACCATTTAACTTGGCTTGTTTGCCTTGGAATTGCTGTGTAAGAGGTTTTTATGATATGGCTCTGGAAGAAAAATGATATATCATAATGATCCCAACTATCTATCTGGCTTATCGTGGTTTGGAGTAAAACATGGAAATTGTGAAGTAACCTGTTACCCAGACTAAAACTCCACAATCCGACTGCCTTCGTATTCTGTAGACTTTGTGGCGGGTTTTTTCTTTTTTCTTTTGTTATAGCTGGACTTGGCCTCAGAATAATTTTTGCTAAGAAAATCTGGAAGTCTAGACTTTGTTTTAGATTGTTGAATCTTACTGAATAATTGACTTTATATCCAAAATATCAAAGTAAAACAACAATGACTCCTTCCCTTTCCTTTATGATAACATTTGTCATTAAATGTTGATTGCCATGAGATAGCAGGGTTTCTAAGGTAGGCAAGAGAAGTCTGGGAATTTCTTCAGATCTTCATAATGTAGTAGAATCTGAATGTGAGTGGTATAAGACAAAGTGAGATTGATTGAGAATTAATTTTAGTCTTAATGAAGATTAAGGAGTTCTAAACAAAATGACAAAAGTGTACAGAGGGTTTCTGTTTAGGGCTGTTTTTGATGGGCAAGACCATGCCAAGTAAGAAAGCCTATCAAATAAAATTGAGCGTTGAAGATCTAAATGTGTTCTTGTAGAAACTTGATTCTAGTTTGCTCAAAACACCATTTTTCTTGATGTATAAATGGCTCACTGCAAGTGTGCACAAGCTAAAATGAAATGAAAACATCATATATATCTCTCCTGGCAACTCTTATTAATCAAGAATTCAAATTTGAGAAACTTAAATTGCAGACCTTGTTTCAAGTTTAGACAACTATGTTGAATTTTGTGCACTCCTCAATTTTCTGCAGAGTATGATAGGTCTTTTCCTTTATTTGAATATATATTTAACTGAACAAACTTTCTTTGGCAGATGACAACTGCAATATCCATTGAAGATGTTCGCAGAGAAGTGAAAATTTTGAAAGCACTTTCAGGCCATAAGCATCTAGTTAGATTTTATGATGCTTGTGAGGATGCCAACAATGTGTATATAGTAATGGAGTATGTATTCCCTTGTCTTCTAAAGTTACACTTGTTTATGCATGCATTTTGTGAAATTGATCTGTCTTTGTTATTTTCATTCATATTTTCTCTGAAATCAATGCAGCAGAAGTGTGAAAAAATAATAATAAACAAATCAAAGACTTGTTGATTCTAATCAATATGAGAAATTGATAGGAAAATAGAGAAAACTCTTAAAGATAACTTTATTCAATTCAACTTGTCAAATAATGAATCCCTGGCAGTCTTTAGATCAAAACCCTACTTAGACAGTTTAATTAAAATATAAAACAACTCACAAAATAAAGAAAATTATAAGAAAAGGCACAATTCCTGAGACAACTGAGAAGTGCAGTTTGACCCCAAAATGATATATTTGGCCAAAATCCCACCAACTCGAAGTCTTCACTTTGAGTTTTGCTCAAAAGCCCGTTTCTGATTTGAAAAGAGGTTATTCACCCAAATCCTACACCATTGACCGGAACTGGGTCAAAGACGATCCCGGGCCTGTTAAAGTCTTCCTTGGGCCTTAGAATGGTCTCGACTGTTGATAAATTCCTACTGCTTACACATTGCATCAGAAAACTTGTGCGCAGTTGGAAATCTGTTATTTTTTGGTTACTGTCTTGCTTAGATATTATGTTGTGCTTTCCTTTTTAAAGAATTTTGGTGATTGGTTTTAGCCAGCCCTATCACAATCCTTTTGGTTTTATTTAGCTTTCCCGTATTGTGGTCCATTGGTGGCCACCTTTGGTAAATAGATTTCATACAATAAGTTAATGTTACTGGTTTGCTTTTACTTTACTAAATTTTACCGAAGAGCTATCAGCTGTACATGTTATTCTTCATGTCTCTTAGGCTCTTAGCTGTATCATGTGAATGGTTTAGACCATTTATTAGCTCTGTTTTCTTTTCTTGTAGGTTGTGTGATGGAGGAGAACTACTGGACAGAATATTGTCGAAGTGAGTGAAATTGCATTCTCTCTAGCTAATGTATAGGCCTCAGGGCATCCATATATGGTTGATGAAAAATGCTTTTTTCTTCTAATATATGCCATTTTTGATGGATGCTGTCTGTACCTGTTACTTATTCATTGCAGAGGTGGCCGATATACAGAAGAGGAAGCAAAACTTATCGTTGTTCAAATTCTAAGCGTCGTTTCATTTTGTCACCTCCAAGGTGTTGTCCACCGTGACTTAAAACCTGAGGTATATGGAGAGCTTGTATCACCCAATAATTCATTGATGCTTTTGTTAAATGGTCATTTTTCTGCTAAGCTTCTTGTTGATGTTGATTGAATTGCTTGCATTGCAGAATTTTCTTTTTACCTCTAGAAGCGAAGACGCTGATATGAAGCTTATTGATTTTGGTCTTTCTGACTTTATTAGACCGGGTAAATATCACATGAACTATAAAGTTTATCAGACTGAATCAATTTGACTTGTATATATGGTTTGTAAATAACCCTTTACTCTACGTCTCTTTGCAATCAAATTCAATAGAAATGCTCAGTGCCACCCAGTCAAATTTTATATGCCTCGAGCGTCATATTGCTTGTTTGTTGGTGTGTGTCACTTGTTGCTTTTGTGCTGCCATGTAATTTCAATACCCAATTTCATTTATTTCCAAGTTCAACAGAACGACTGAGATGTTGGCATGCTTCAAGACTGAAGTACAGAGGAAAATAAATTAGGTTACAATAGGTTTGCTTTTCAGTTTACTTTTTACCTGATGTGGGTAATTTGTTGGAAAACAAAGTGAACCAATGACTATTAGAATGGTAAGCCTAGTTAGTGGCAAGGAGATAATTTGCTGGCATTTTAAATTTTCACTCACCAGCCTGTCTTTTGCAGAGCATGACAGTCTAACTAAGATTTGGTAGTTTGTATGATATCCCAGTAATTAACTTATTATTATCAGTGTTATTTTCTGTTGTCCAGTTGCAAGAATTTTCTAATGTTGGCATTTGATTCACGCTGTTAGTTATCACCTATTTTAATCTCAAATGGACAAAGTAGACTTCAATAGATTGATGCTTCTCCTGTTGGTCCAATATGCCTAGAAAATTATAGTATAAAGAAAGGTTATTATCATCTAGGGTATACCATTCCTTTGTAGTCAACATCAGTCTTTGATAGCTTTGATTGTTATGGTGTACCCTGAGAATTTAGAAAAAAAAATCATCTTTTTCGTTCTCCAAAATCTTTGTTTCTGCAGATGAAAGACTAAATGATATTGTTGGAAGTGCTTATTATGTGGCACCAGAAGTACTCCATAGATCTTATAGTTTGGAGGCTGATATTTGGAGCATTGGCGTTATCTGCTATATTTTGCTATGCGGAAGCAGACCTTTCTGGGCAAGGACAGAATCTGGAATATTTCGTTCAGTATTAAGAGCTGACCCTAACTTTGAGGACATGCCTTGGCCTTCTGTCTCACCACAAGCCAAGGACTTTGTAAAAAGGCTTTTAAACAAGGATTACAGAAAAAGAATGACCGCTGCTCAAGCTTTGAGTAAGTAGTCTGTTTCTTTAACCGCTGCGTAAAATTCCTTGAAAGTGCCAAATTTCACTTGCTTATGTAATTACGTGGATCTTTTAACTGATGTAGCTGTTGAGGATGTTAGTTTTTCTTTTTACATATTTTATGGGAAGTTATTGTTGGAGGTCATTTATTCAGTTTTATGTTTTCTTTGTTGAGGACCTCTTATTATTTCTGGAAAATACTGTAATCAATAAGGAGCACAGCATAGCAATCTTAGAACTGTCATCTACATTTATTTGTTGATTCGCACAATGCACATTCTGTTTATACTTATCTTGTCAATATATGTACTGATGCAAACCTGTTGAAATGCAGCGCATCCATGGTTGCGAAGCGAGAGCCATCCTATTCCTTTAGATATATTAGTCTACAAGTTGGTTAAGTCGTATCTACACGCTACACCTTTCAAACGTGCAGCGCTAAAGGTATTATTTTATCTGATGGGTATAATTCACTGATTGCTTTTGCTTGCAAGATGCGAGTATTTGAATCAGAGTTCTTTTTCTGAGTTTCCTTTTTAAAGAGTTAAATGCCTGTTTGGCCATCTATATTTTTACTTAATTGCTTGTGTTTCTTTAATGCATGTCGTTAGTTACACCTCACTTGGTCGCTGATGTTGGATGGAAGCTTCATGTCACAGTCAACTTAGGCCTCATTAACTCTATGGGTTTTCAAGTAAAATATGATATAGATTTTAAATTCGGTACAGGCACTGAATCCTCAAATAATCAAATCACCAGGGCGATTGGAAAATTATTAAGTTAAATCTTTCACATACTTCCGTCGATAACATTTCTTTACGTTATGTAATTTTGAAGCATCATTTTACTTTGAAATTATTTTTATTACTTTGTTAAAAATCTATATATTCAACTAATATTTATAGTCTCTGCAAATAATACTGGTGTGACCACTTGTGTTTCATACAAAATTTTATAGGACCTTTTATAATAAATATTGAACTCCAGATATGATCATGTTTGGCTATGCCTAAAAGGGAAGTAAAGTTGCTTTTAAACAACTTTTTGTCCCAAAACATTTTTGGATAATTACTTGTTTCATACTTTTAAGTTATAAAATTTACTATTTTTCTTTTTAAAGTAAAAGTTAACTCTTACTTTACTATTAAAATAAGTAATTTACTTCTTTCAAACTGTCACCAATAAAAAAAATTATTTATTTTAAAATTTATTTTTTACTTTTTCAGTTAACCTACCTAAATGTAAACTTTTTAGCTTCGCCAAACATGCTCATACTCTATAAAATGACATATCTTTATATTCTGTAGTAGGGTGAAAGATTGTGACTGATGCAAAAGTTGATCCGATCATTTTTCATTAGTAGTTTGACATTTTTGTTAGCAAATGTGTAAAATAGACACGATATAAAGTAGGGTAATTTGCACATGCTGTCCCTAACCTTTTATTTTTGGCGTTAACTTTAAACTTACGTTTCTGGTGCACCTCTGTCCAACTTCACATTTCCTGTCAATATAGTCGTTAACGAAAGGGCAAATTCGGAATTCCACCTCTTCCATTCAATTTCCAAGACACGGCACTTCAAAAGTTTTTTCACCCCTCCATTCTCTTTCATTTTGCATTATGCTCTTTTCTATTTTTCCTCTGAATTTTAAATGCCATAATTATGTTTTATCTCCAAGAGACTCTTTAAAGGCAATATGCTCTTTATTTAAAGAGTGAATGCCTAAAATAAAGCTCCAACACACTCTAATTTAACTTTTTAAAATAGAGAGTAGGTTTGACTCTCCACATTTGGAGAGCCAAACTCACTCTATTTGTAATTTATATTAAATGCATTTAATGAGTTGTAAGTTTCAATACTCCACTTCTTTAATTATTTGAATAATACTTGAATATTTTAGCAATTAGCACCTCATTTGGTTGTTAAAAAAAAATATTAAATAAAAGATGAGGGAAAAACAATTAATGTTTATTGAAAAAAGTAAAATGAGTATTTTTGGAGTGTATAAAAATTTTCACTCTTTATATTTAAAGACGCTCTTTATTATGTACAAGATACTCTCTAAAAATAAAGAGACTCTTGGAGATGCTGTTACACCCATCCGAATCTCCACAAACATGAATGCTGAAGAGTGCAAGAACAACTAAGAAGAAAATAGCAGTTCTTAAGCTTGCAGTTGCCATTTTGTTTTTGAGGTTAATATTATAGCATTTCTCTCTTGACATTCCCATTCAAAGAAATATAAGAGTATAAATTGCTGGTGCACAACTGAATATAGAGAGGGAATTCAAATCCTATGACAAAACCTGTCGGTCATTCATATAAGTAAACACAAGTGCATAAAGTAAGTCATTATTATCCTTTACACCATGAGTTTCCAGATTCTGCATTTTTCAATTACAACAAGAAAATTTACAACAAAATTACTCAATCAAGAAGAAGTTCCCATTGGAGTTCATCACCTGAATTTATCTCATAAACAACAGAAAATCCCCAAACCTTAGGATTTGGCTTTCCAACTCACAGCAGCTTATTCCCATCTTCAAGCCTCCTTATAGAACTCAATATACCTGGGTTACCACATTTGCAGATGAACACGTCCATTGTTCTTGAAGAATACGTTGTGTGTGAAAAAGAATGAGGAGTTTTAGGAGCCTTAGGAATGCAACAAGTAGACGGAGGGCTTTTCTTTGTTTAGTTTGAAGGAAAAATGAAAGGAAAAGGAGGAATTCTGAATTTGTCCCTTATGTTATTTAGGCATGTGCAAGGCGCATACTAAATTAATGATCATGTTGACAGAAAACGTGAACTCGTATGAATTTGCACCTAAAATGAAAGCTTGAGGAGATTTAACGCCAAAAATATAAGGTTGGGGACGACACATCATTACTCCATAAAGTAAAATGATAATTTTAATCCACAAACACTTGCATAAGTATGAACAGACTAGAAATTTTAGAGACAGGCATTTGAAGCCTCTCTTATAATTAACACTATAAAATAGCTTTTATGAATATTGATTGTCATGGCTTTAGAAAATTTTAATATTGGGATGTGGAATTAAGTGATTCCTAGAATTTTATTAACTTGTAGAATGCTTGTTGATCCTTGAATGGAGCATCTTAGTTTCAATTGGTGATACATCACCATATAGTTTTGGGTGGTCTGATGTGTCACCAGTCCTATTTACTTGGCTTGGGTAATTGCGTCAAATTCATGTCCTTTAGAATGATATATTGTGTAAGCCAACTGTCAACTGGACTGCTTCTACCTTATTTATGTGTACAAATGGTCTCTTAATTGTTCTTTTTCGTTGCTGGATTCATTTGGGTATAGACCAATAGTTTTTGCTATGAGTTCTCATGTAATATTAAATGGTTTCCATTGCTTGATGTATCTCGTCACGCTTTATTAATCAAAGTATTTTTTTTTTTGCTCTTTTATGATATTGTCTTCAGTCTTGCTGCTTTTTACCTGCTGATATGTCAATAGAGTATTTCTACCTGCTCTGATAATTGGTTCTTTTATCATTTTTCCCCTATTAAATATAGGTGTTTTAATTTTCAAATAATTGAAAAGAAAAAGATGAATCACTTTTTAGTAGCTAAAGGAAATCACTTTTTTAAAAAAAAAAAAAAAAAAAAAAAAAATCAGAAGGAATTGCGTAACTTATTGCTTGTTACTCATTCACCTTGTTGGCTGCAATAGCTCCATTTTTATCTTCAGTCCATTAGTTGTATTGATAACATCATTTTGAGCTATAATGTATCAATTTCATTTGTTTCTACTGTGCTTGAAGGCTCTTTCGAAAGCTTTGACCGAGGATGAATTGGTTCATCTTAAAGCTCAATTCCTGCTTCTGGAGCCTAAGGATGGGCTAGTCTCTCTTGACAACTTCAAAATGGTTTTTACTCTTACTCCTCTCTCTCTCTCTCTCTCTCTCTCTCTCTATATATATATATATATATATGACTCTGACTCTGCCTCTCTCTCTCTCTCTCTATATATATCTGACTCTGCCTATGTACACATCCACACATCACTCCCTTCCTTTTGCTTATGTATCCTATGTGAGCTCATTGTGTGTTTATCTTTTAGAGAGTCCTTGTAGACATGACTGGTAATTTGCCAATTTGGTGAAGGTGATCAACACAATTAATCCTGTTTGGAAACTGTAAGGCACTTTGATGCCTTTGGAGATTACTTTAACCTCCACTTGTATTACTTGGAGGAACTTTTTAGGGATCTTCACTGGTCCTAGTTTTGCTTTATCTGCTTCTTACTATGGAGTTTGTCTTTAACGAACTTTTGGCTTATCAAAGAAAAGAAAAAAGGGAGAGGAAAGAGGTTATTCCTTGATGTAAAGATAGTGTTTTATCGTTTTCTGGTTTTGGGTCATGAAATTTATGCTGAAAGGAGGATGCTACTGGAATTGCAGGCTCTTGCACGAAATGCCACCGATGCTATGAAGGTGTCTAGGGTCCCCGATATTCTACACACGGTCAGCTTCTGCACTTGATTATTTTTTGAGAAATGTTTCTTGCATATTTCAAATAATTTTCTTAAATTTATTTTTCTTCCTTTTTGAGCTAGATTTCAAGTTGTGTAATCGTAAATATGTGAAATGAAATGTCAAATACTTTTAAAATGTAAAGTTACACGGAAAATGAATTGGACAAATGTAATTCCGGACAAAGTTATTATGATTTTCCTTTTTCTCCTTTCAACACAGTAACTTGACCCTTTCAATGGGATCTTTGTTTTCATTTTTCAGATGGCACCGTTGTCTTATAGGAAGATGGACTTTGAAGAGTTCTGTGCAGCTGCAACCAGTACGTATCAATTGGAGGCCCTTGACAAATGGGAGCAAATTGCATCGACGGCATTTGAGCATTTTGAACAAGAGGGTAACCGAGTAATATCAGTAGAGGAATTGGCTCGGGTATCTACATTTATGGCTTTACGCGTTTTGTAGCTTGATAATTATTTTTTATTTTTACATCTATTAATCAAAGAGGTCTTAATGTAGGAGTTGAATGTGGGCCCGACTGCTCATTCAGTGCTCAAAGATTGGATAAGGAGCGACAGAAAACTCAGTTTACTTGGATATACCAAATTTTTGCACGGTTTGACACTTCGTTCAAATACAAGACATCATTAGCTTTTCCTTCTTGTTTATCTTCTTCCTCTTCATCTTCATCTTCCTTTTCCTCTCTTCTTTTCCTCAAATTATCATTTGATCAACAATGGCAATTAAAGATTCGTGCACTTAAAAGATCTGTGGGAAGTTTTTTCATTTAGGAGTGGGAAAAAAGTCTATTACCTATGTACTAAGTAATTAGAATGATGTTTATGCCGTTTGAAGTCAAGCATTTCTTCATGCACGTTCCATTTTCGTGTGCAGTCACTGGGACTGTACGGGTATTCATCCATCAAAGAAGTATTCTCAAGTTTTAAATGAATATTAAAAATCGAGGCTGTAAACCTGTGTCCATAGTTCACATCGTAGAATTTTTGTCTATTATTATTGCTACCGGGATTTTAGTACTTATTTAGCAGTCAAGATTGTGTATATGTTACAAAGATCAACATATCTGCTGGTAATGCTGAATTATTTTTTTAATCTTCAGGCTTATTTTTATCTTTAACTAGTCTTTGTAAGTTCTTACATTGAGTTCCTTGTTCCCCTATTTATTATCTTGTATAATTTATCAATTCTTATGTTTGATATTGCGTCAGATATTGATATAAATCTGCAGTAATCACCTCAATGTGCAAGTGTATGACTATGAGCTCTTGGTAATATTCTTTTGCTCAATTTTGATGGTCAAGTCCATTTATGACAAGTTTGATGTGCTAGGCTTGATAACTCTGATACATGTTTTTTATTCTTTAATCCTGTTCAATTTTGTCCGTTCCATCATCAAACATGGCTTTAGCATGTTTGTGAAGTTGGATTAGATGACACCCCAACAACTCATCTTCACTAAAAAATTAGTGTTTATTAGATTCGTGAGGGGATTCGAGGACTTTTCAAGTTAAGTCAATGGTTGGAACAAGAGATCAAAGGAAAAAAAGAAAAAATCTTTTAGGGAAGGAGGCTGGATGGAAATGACGATGGGGCAGGCTAGATAGTGTTACAGTCCTTGTATTAAACACACAAGCAAGATTTCTGGGAGCATCTTCTTTCTGCCGTTCATGTGTTCCATGCTATTCTTCTCTACCAAATAAATTATATAGAAATTTCGTGTTCATGACAGTATGCTCTTCTACAGGCTCCTACGTTCTCTCAAGTGTGTATCAACTGATTGGCAATTGAAACTAAGAAATTTGGCGTGACAATTACTAGAATTCGAATCAAATTTAACTCTTTGGTCGCGGACATGAAACTAATGGTCAAAGTAATTATCGTAGTTTCAACAAGAAAACTAGCAAAATATGGGATTGAGTTGGGTCGATGAACGAATTTATTAATTAATTTTAAATTTGATGAAAATAAAACTTAATATTTTGTATTGTTGCTTGTGCTTTTGAAACCTACTCAAAGCAGCTTTCTTTTACACTGTCCAAATCAAAAAAATTAGCCTTACATTTAAAGAAACTACCAAAACGTCTCTATCTATTGCAATAAATTAATTAGAACATCAATTATAATTATTAATATTCTCAAAAGATTTATTAGTTTAACGGTTGTCTTGAAGCTGGAGAGTCCTCTAATTTTTTAAAATAATGATAGGTGTCTATAATTTGTCGAAGTGTCAATTGCGTTGATATTAAATAATATGTCTAATAAAATGTAGGAATATAAAACTCATTTTATCGGACCTATCATTTAATACCACGTACACGAATGATTATCACCTTTACTCAATTTTTAAATGCCACCATCAAAAGAGATACACATTGCCATAATAATGCACATATATCTTATTTGAGAACCTCAATAATAGCATGTTATGAAATATATTCTAATCACGACAGTAGGAAATTCTCTGCTATGAGAAAAAAAAAGTATTTAAACGTTTGTGTATCACTACGTCTTCAATTTTTCTCCCACACAAAATCATTTCCTCCAAAATTTGCTAAGTGCTTCTATCTATCTTCCTCAACTGATCTCCAAAATTTATTTACCGCCTCAATCCATCATCATAATAGAAATCACAGTTGAATCCTACCGCAACGAAGTGATATACTAGTAAAGAAATTAAATTGTATTTCAACTATCAAAAAATTAAAAGGATAAAAGAGAAATTAACAACAATTTTTTTCTAACCCATTTTTTCTTTAAAAAATGACAAAATTCTCCAACTTCAAGCAACAAAATTATCGTCATTATCATCAATTATCGTTATTAATAGCATGTTTTCGTCACCAAGACAAAAAATCTAACAAAAAAAATCTAACATAGGGGCTACTAGACTAGACTAGACTAGAATAAACTAGTCGATAACATAGACTAGACTAGAATAGACTAGTTGAGACGAACTCAAACCCTAAAACAGCCCACATGATTGTGGTGGCTATGGTGGTTCTCTTTGTCAATCATTCCTTGAACATACTGAAATTCTTCAACATGACAAGGAATTTTAATTGTGCCCTTCTGATCAAACCCATATTCTTCTTCTGCTTCTTTTAACAATTGGATAAACAGTGGATGATTGAAGTAATTAACTGGGATTACAAATCTCTGTTGAATATCTCCTTGTCCAACTTTTATAGCCAAACACCCTTTTGGAACATCTTTCACTCGTTGCTGCCTCTTTCCATGGTGCTGGTGGTGGTTCTGGTGATGGTGATGGTGCTGGTGGAGGTGGCTGAGGAACGGCGGATTTTTGTTCAGAAGACTCTTTTCGCCGCCACTCATTTTCAAGAAAATAAGTAAAAATTTTAAGAACCCTTTTTTTTTGGGGGTGCAAATTGGCAGAAGAGAGTCAAAGGAGAGTAAGCAAGGGACTTGGGAATTTTGTCATGGTTCCATGACAATATAAAAACATAAAAACCAGAACAACAGAGACAACATATATAGATTCTCTCACAGGTTCCAAGAGAGAGAGATTGTGCGTGTAGCAGACTTATTAAACTAGGGAGTAGGGTCATTTGGTTGTTGCTTGGGGTCTCTCAAAAGTCAAACTTAAACCTATCAGTACCTTTTAGGAATTTTTGGAGCAAATGGTCCTTAATCTATGTCTATCGTTCACTTTTGGTTTCTAAACTTTCATTTTTGGCAGAAAGGTCCCCAACCTACTTTTTTAGTTGCGCAAATGATTTTTTGGACAGATTCTGTCCGAAAAGACCATTAATTTTTTGCATGTGAACTCCATTTTCTTTTTAAGATAAGGACAAATTGTCAAATCTATAATAAAATTATAAAACAAAAAACAAAAAAATATATCATTCAACCATCCCACATCAGCTGGATTTTCTACCATAATGGCAGAAACCAAAGGGTCTTCCCCCTTAAAATATGTCATTATTGTTTTATTTTTTATTTGTTTTATTTTGAATTTGACAAATTTGTTCCTACTTTAAAAAGAGAGTGGAGTCGACACGCAAAAACTAGGTTCAGGACCATTTGCACACTTAAAGATGTTGGTTGGGGATCTCTTTGTCAAAAATGAAAGATTAGGGACCAAAAATGTACAATGAGCATAGGTTAGGTACCATTTTGCTAAAATCCCCACCTTTAAGGTTGTTGATTTAGTCATAAGATAGTCAATTAGAGGTGTGAAGGGGCATTAGATTTTTGCAATAAGAATTTTTCAAAAAGGCTTACTTGTTATTATGAAATTAGAACATGTCTACTTTATAACCCCTTTTTTTAATGTTCAAAATTTTATTTTTTTCTATAAAGTCAATTGTAATCTTTAGTTTTAAAAAAATCTTCTTCGTGAGTATGTACAACATCATTCACCCACATGATTCCACCCACATGATTCCACACTCACGATCGGTCATGTAATTTTCGTGGCTTTATGCGAATTCTACAATTGAGGGCCTCCAAATTGTAGTATACATTTAAAACTCACAAGTCTTTTATGGAATTAATTGTTAACTTAAATTTTTAAAAAATAAAATATGGACAAAGTAATAAATTTGGACCATATTTACACAATTGTTTTTTTTTTTTTTTTTTGGCCAAGTTCAGTAATCACAATTTTTTTTCCAAAAAAAATATGACGCCTTTCGATTTTGGGCTATTACCTCACTCGTCTCGGAAAATGTTAAGAATTTAGGTTGGACGTGGCCGAACTGAACTAGATACGAGAATTATAACAGAAGACATGTTTGTAAGCTATTTTCGAGTATGCTTTTTATTATCAGCCATTCAATGTCTGAACTGTTGGACATTTATGTCTCATATTTATAGAAAAATATGTGATGATTACATGTATTTAATTCCAAGGTAGGCATTTAATGCTTACAAGACATCTCATTTATGAAAATTCAATGTGAAGTGACATCTCTGTGATGGGCGGCTGATCTGACGTCTGACACGTGAGAAGACGTGCCATCCTGGTGACGTGAGCTTAACCGTAAGACCTGGACGGGAATGATCTCCGACCTGGAGTAAGACCTGGATGGGAATGAGGTCCGACCTGGAGTAAGACCCGCTTGGGAATGAGGTATGACCTAAAGCAAGACTAGCTTTGGATGAGGTCCGACCTAGAGTAAGACCCGCTTTGGGATGAGGTCCGACCTCCAGTAAGACCCGCCTGGGAATGAGGTCCGACCTGGAGTAAGACCCTTATTGGGATAAGGTCCGACCTCAAGTAAGACTCGCATTGGGATGAGGTCTGACCTGGAGTAAGACCTGTATGGGAATAAGGTCCGACCTAGAGTAACACCCGATTGGGAATGAGGTTCGACCTTCCGTAAGACTCGCTTGGGATGAGGTCCGACCTGGAGTAAGACCCGCCTTGGGATGAGGTCCGACCTGGAGTAAGATCATCATTGAGATGAGGTCCAACCTGCTCTTGTAGCACCGGTGAAGAATTACTTAGCTGATGTAACATATCAAATTAGATATCAACAATTACTCCCCAATGCCTACTCTTGACTTCAGTCATGGGTGGCCTTCAATTTGTACCATAGCTCTGGGCTGTTTTGATCTGTTTCGTATGTACACACGTAACTGACGTGATACTACTAACAGTCTGTATCTTTGGTTGACAAGTGGCACATCAATTGAAATGAAAAAACGTGAAGGTAAGTGTCCCAAATGAGCTCCATTTCTCTCTATTTATAGAGAAGATATGTGAAGAGGCAGCACAATAAAAGCTGCAATAATGACATGACGGTGCAATGATGATGCTCCATTAAAACACATCCTCGAGCCCATCGTCATGGATGTTAGGTAGGACCTCCCTCGTGGAGGTTAGGTAGGACCTGAGATATCAAGGTAGCATGATATATTGAGGTAGGATCTCTTGGACGATAGTGTCCTTCTTCGTGGAAGTTAGGTAGGACTTGAGATATCGATGTAGCACTTGATATATTGAGGCCTTGGATGATAGTGTCCTTCTTCGTGGAGGTTAGGTTGGACCTCCCTCGTGGAGTTGGGTAGGACCTCTTGATGAGTGAACCCTCTCTTCATAGAAGTTGTAAGTATGACTTCCTTCGTGTGATTCGGTAGGACCTGAGATATCGAAGTAGGACCCAATATTGAGGTAGGACCTCCTGGGCGAGGATGTCCCTCTACGTGGAGATTATGTAGGACCTCCCTTTTGGAGTTGGGTAGGACCTGGGATATCGAGGTAGGGCCTGATATTGAGGTAGGACCTCTTGATGAGTGAACCCCCTCTCCATAGAAGTTGTAGGTAGGACCTCCTTCGTGTGATTCAGTAGGACCTGAGATATCGAAGTAGGACCTGATATTGAGGTGGGACCTCCTGGGCGAGGATGTCCCTCTTCGTAGAGGTTAGGTAGGACCTCCCTTTTGGAGTTGGGTAGGACCTGAGATATCGAAGTAGGACCTGATATTGAGGTAGGACCTCTTGGGCAAGGATGTCCCTATTCGTAGAAGTTAGGTAAGACCTCTCTTTTGGACTTGGGTATGACCTGAAGACGCAGGACCTCCTTTGTATGATTCGGTAGGAACTGAAGGAGTAAGACATCATGGGCGAGGATGTCCCTCTTCGTAGAGGTTAGGTAGGACCTCCCTCTTACAGTTCGGTCAGGGGTGGCCTTTAGTCATACTATTGCTTTGATCCATTATGAAGATTCTCACATAGCTGATATGACATTACTTGGCAAACTTCCAGAGGATGAAGGAAAAATGTCAGAAGGCTCTAGTTGACCTGGATAAGGAAATGAGGCTCCGCTCTGAGGCCATGGAGAAACTGGAGAGAAAAGATGAAGAGCTCGCCGTGAAGGAGTCCGAGCTCCAAGCTTTGGCACACCAAGTGGAAGAAGAAAAGATGGAAAAGTCCGAGCTAGAGGCTTTATTTGAAAGAGTCAAGCGGACCTCCGAGCTTTCGTAAAGAGGTCGTGGATGAGCTAATTGAGACTGTTGCGGAGAAGCATCGGGACTGGGATGTCCAGTTCTTGAAGGACGAGATGGACAAGCTCAAGAAAAACTCCAAGTTCAATCCTCATTCTTCTATAGAGGAAGGTCAGCCTGAAGGCCTTGACTGAGCTTGACTTTTTTTTCCTGTTAAGATCACATCATCAGTATGGCATGTCCTCTCATATGTCAGACATCAGATCAGCTGCCAATCACAAATTCAGACCTGGATCAAGTCCTACCAGGGGATGAGGTCCGACCTGGATCACGTTCTACCAAGGATTAGATCCGACCTGGATCCAGTTCCACCAGGGGATGAGGTCCGACCTGGATCAGGTTCCACCAGGGATGAGATCCGACCTAGTTATGGTCTGACCTGGATCAGGTTCCATTAGGACATAAATGTATGAACATGTTCCAGGCAGGAGGACAGAAGTGTCACTTTCTTAATAGGACTCAAAGACAACCTTGGAACCCATTACCACATGTTTTTTTATGATGGACATTGGCCGGGACAAATAGGATTAAGTAAAACATTTGAGATATTCGCTCAATATATTAAACATGTCATAATGTGTAATAATCTTAATTCGCGTCCATTTGCGGTAACTCATTATAATTTTGTTGTTATAGGGTCGTTTGATAAATTATATTTTGTATAACCTCAAGTATTATTAGTCGTATGTTATGTTGTAACTAATTATATCTATATATACTGTCTTGTTTAATATACACAAAATAATATTAAATTGAATTTTTATAAAGTTCAAATTAGTTAGATTGATAAATTGAAGGGTTAATAGTAACATATATATCAAGGTTTGGGAAATTTTCAAATTCGGTCTCCAAACTATACACTTGTCACTTTTGAGTCCCTATTCGATTTCTTTTAGCATTGAGATGTTCAATCTTTCATTTTTTGTGCAAATCGGTCCAAATGGACGAAATCCATTCAAAATTTTGTGAATTCATTATTTTTTAATAAGATTTAAAAAGTGGAAAAAGAAAAAGGAAAAAACATAAGACAGAGACGAAAATATACCCGTCTTCTTTTTCATTTTTCATTTTTTTTTCTTTTTCCTTTATTTTGATTATTTTAATGAAAATAGATAGGCCATGATACCCTTAAGAAAAGGAGGTCACATGCAAGTCATGTGATATTATAACAGAGAAACAAACATTTTACATCCAATTAGACCAACTCGTGCCAAAATGAAAGATTGGGGATCACAATGTCAAATAAATTGAATGGTGACTCAAGTGCAACAAGTGATGTAGTTTGGGGGCCGCAGGTGCAAATTTTTATAGTGGAGTCAACTGCAACAATATTTTTAAAGTTTTCCTTTTTTTTTTTCCATGAGGCAGAGAGAGGTCGAACCAAGTCTGTTTTTCAGTATATTTTTGACTCCTCGACACATCACTTTTTTAGCAAATAAAAAGACGTCAATATTTTTTTTTAACATATCGACGCATTACACCTTCGGATCTATTTATTTGCTAAGAAAAAATAATGTGTTGAGGTGTAAAAAATTTATTCAGAGATAACAAGTTTGCGACCGCAGATCTAAACACTTGGAGAACTCTCGAGGTATCCAAGTATCATTGAGTCAATATTGAAAGTATTTAGACAGGTCCCATCTATGAGAAATATTAGATGATTAGGGCTAGTCCCTAGCTCATCTATTACTGGACCACATTTGCGTAGTCCAAGTTTTTCCACGTTAGGCTATTGCTGGTTGGGCCAGGATGTGAATTTGTTTTATTTCATTTATTATTTTAAATTTTAAATTTAAAAAAATAAAAGTAATTAGTACAAGAGTGGTACATTTTAGTGAATTTGATTTTAAACCAATTACTATTTCAAATATTTCTTAATATAAATTGTAATATTTCATTTAAATGATATTATTTTATATGAAAAGATGATATACCATATTAATTTGAAATCTTGTAACTTAATCTTAAAAAGAGACACGGGCTACAAGTAGGCTACTATCTTAAGTTGTTTTTACTTAATTTTTCAGGCAAATTTGTTTGTTATATTTTAATACTGCATATTATTGAACATAATAGACAGACAGGGACAATCGAAGAGCATGCAAGACTAAATGTCCGTTTGGTAGAGTTTATAAAATAGTTTATTTGACAAAAAATTTGCTTTTAAGTAATATGACATTTTTGACAATTCTTGGTCAAATAAACTATTTTGATCAAATAAATTAATTTATAAATTATATCAAATGGGCTCTAGTTTATAAGCACCTTAAAAGTGCTTATTTTGACAATATGAAGGGGTTATACTCGTACTTCCAAAATAAGCACCTAATTAAGGTGCTTATAAGTTTAAGCCAAACATGCTTCTCGTGTAAGGGGACAAAAAATGTTGAGGGACAAAATATATATATATATATATATATATATATATATATATATATATATATATATATATATATATTATGAGATTGTTTGGTTTAGATTTTGGACAAAAAAATAAGTTTTTTGATTTGACAATTTTGACTTTTCAAAGATATTGAAAATGAAATGACTATATTGTCCTTACTATTTTGAAAAAGAATTGTGTTGATTAAAGGTAAAATAGTCCGTTCACATTCAAAAACTTTGAAAAGTCAAAGTTGTCAAGTAAAAAAAGCTCATTTTTTGGCCCAAAACTAAATCGAACAAGCTCGGCCACAATTGACAGCACACGCATGCCGAGAAATCATTTGAAAAGAAAGTGAAAATGAAAAAACCTAGTAAAAAAGGGGGAGTGATTGCACATGTTGATTAGGTTATAGGGAGTCTAAAGACAATAGACTTTTCTCTTGTTTATCTTTTCAATCAACTGTTTCCATCATTCAAATTCATTGATAAGTCACGTTACAAGCTCGGATTCAAATGCAATATACTAAAGGACAAGACAAACCTAATCAGCAATCTCATTAATTGTCGTGCAATAAATAAACATAATTAATTTATAAACTTTCTCAAATCTCAAAGCATTTAGATCATAATTACAGTTAATGTCTCTTGCAGCTCAACCTTGTCGCATTATTGTTAATGTCTTGTTAAATAAGGTAGACCAGTTAAAATTGTATCACACAGTTGTCATATCGAGTACTACATATCAAACGTATCTTCCTGAAAATCAAAACCCACAAAGGGTTGGAGAAAATTTATAGGAAAAATGACAATGTAAGAGGGGTTTTTGGGTGAAAATATTAGGGTTTCAGCCAAATACCACATTGATCCATTGTATGGCATAGAAGATCATGTAATTAAGGAAATGCTTTTAAGTACCTCATATATATATATATTCAAAGAAAATGATAAATAATTCAACATAAAAACAAATAATATAAGTGTATAATATATTCTATATGAGTTATTATCTGATGAAATTAAGACATACATGTTAGGAACAAAACTATGGAGTAAACAAACCTAGGAATAATGAATTACTGAAAACAGGTAATTATACAATTGCTTATGGCTTATGCTTATTATAATAGCAAGTCTTGAAAATCTTTCAAAAGGAGCAAAATCCCCAATCTGACTGAAAAACCCTAGATGGGGTGTGGGGTGGGGATAAAGGTTGAGAAAGAGGGATTTTAAAGCCAGATCTGAATATCCCACAAAATGCCAGATCTTATATACCAAAAGCCATCATGACCAAAATCATGCAACATGATTAACTCTAAAAGGTGCTTCATCTGACACAGAAAACCTTAATCAAGTAGAAATTCAAGAATGTAATGATGAAACTTTTCTGGGTATCCCAGAAAAAATCCTTAATCATTACCCCAATCTGCTGTATAAATATATAACTGACAACTTCCAAAACAAAACCCTTCTCCATTAACTGCAATTACTCCCAAAAACTGCCAAAAAAAGGTTTAGAACTTTAATAGTCAACAGGAAATTACACAAAAAATTGAATTAAAACCCTTATTTACCTTCAGATCAAGAACAAAATCGAGAATCAAAGTCAAGTAGAAGCAGTAATTGGGGGGAATGAAGCCTGGTCCGACAACACTTTCAAGAGATCTAAATTTGTATAAGAATTCAAGCAAAGAGTTCTCGAGCCAGACAACATTCCCCTCAAAAAAGCAGCCTCCTTTTTCTTGATTTTCATCTGAAAAACCCTTCATCAGTCAATATATTTATATATGTGTGTGTGTATGTATGTATATTTGTGTGTGTGTGTGTGTGAGAGAGAGAGAGAGAGAGACCCTATCTCACTTTCTGGCCTCTCATCTCTTTATCCCCCAAAACTTTCGCCTTCTTTCAAGGGAGAGAGAGAGAGAGAGATGAAGAGGAGGATTTGTTTGAAGGGGGTTATAACAAGGGAGAAAATTGAATGCCAAACTAAAAAGACAAAAGCTCTCGGCAGACCCTGACCCTACCAGCTGGAGTTCCAGAAATGACCACGACCCCATGCACCCTCTCTCTCTCTCTCTCTCTCTAGTGTACATGTATTGTGTATCTATATTTGTATGTATACATTAATACAAGAATCTATATACAACAATTTCTTTTCTCCAAAATTAACCTAGTGAGTATCTAACTCGAAGTGGGTTCTCGGGCTCCTCCATTGTCCAAGTATATGCTCGTTAGTAGCCTAGTCATTTTTATTGAGACTTAGTACATGTTTCGTTGAGTTTAAAATAAACATTTTTTTTTCTAAACTCATTTTCATTATATATTTAATATTTTATCAACTTTTCAATCACACATTTCACTAATTTTTTTCAAAATCACTTAAAAAACTACCTTTAAACTCCACCAAACATACACTTATTTCAATCTTAAAACGCAAACTTTTCGTTAAGAGTTGGCTAATATTTTTATATTTAAGTGACGTGGGATTTACTCTTAAAATGGTCCCGTATGGTCCCGTAAGATGGTAACTTGTTTGAAAACACAAATCTTGAAAGGAAAATTATATTCGCACTACGTTTTTTGTTAACCACACTACATATTAATTGTAATGAAGGTCCCTAATGATTGTTCATTTTTGTATTTATATCCTCAACTATTTTTTATCACATCTTATCATCAACTTATATATTTGCACATTTTATCTGTCTTTGATGATTATTTCTATCTACAAATTTAATTGGGAAAGCGTAAAAAGAGTTTTTTGCATCTTGTATTGTTAAATAAGCAAAATAAATAACAAATATGAACGCTTGAAAAAATATTTGTCACTCATTTTAATGCACGTAGAAAAATATTTGGACAAAAATCATCATCATAAACAAGATGTGAAAAAATAAATTGAAAGTTAATGATAAAAATGCGACAAAAAAGGTTAAAGATATAAGTGTCAAAATGTGAAAGGTTGGAAAGTTTTATTGTAATTAAAACGTGGTGACATCTTGAAATTCAATTGTTCGTTTGAGCTAAATGAGTTTTGATACCATATAGTAATACGAACATCAATTTAGGTCAATCTCGTCAATGTATTTTTGTTATCATGATAACCTGGGAATAATGGCATTTGTTATGACCTCGTACAAATTGTTCAAAACAACAAAAGACCATTAGCTTTTGCCTAATGTTGAATGATTGTGTCATCATATCCCAAGTATACATTCTAATACTGTACAAAATACAGACACACACACACACAATAAAGACATTGTAGGTACGATGATGCTGCAGGCAGGTTTAATGCGATGTGATGATCACTGAATTATTTGAAAAAATTTATAAAAAGGTATCCAAAATCTTAATGAAGACGTGCAGGTGAGTTGGTGGAGTGGTTGAGTAGTTGAGCAGCCCGATAATGAAAAAAAATAAATTAAATAGGGTTCTAAAATTTGAATTTTAAATTTTAAAAAATATATATAATAAAAAAAAAATGGCAGATTGAATTGTTTTTTCTTGATGAAAGAAAGGGGACCCTCGTTTGCCGCGTCCTTTTTACACTAACGAAGAATTCGAGAGGATGACCGACAGATAGGGTCAGACCCCTCAGCCCTTTCTCTCTCTTTCTGTCTTCACTGTCTTGATCATTAAATCTAATGTACTTTTTATTGTGGGGGTGGGGAAATATATCATATGTTTTACCTATAAGAAATTGTCGACATGAAGTCCAACGAGCATAGCAGCGGGGAGGGACTGAGACGGTTATTACCATTCACATCTTGTTGGAGAATTTTGAAAGGTGGGACGGAGTCGGAGCGAGGTGAGTATAGAAAAATACTCATTTATCGTCTAATTTAATTAATTAATTAATTATTAATATATTTTTTTAATTTTTTTACATACAATTTAAATTTTAAAACATAAAAATAAAATAAAATAAAAATATCCGAGACGGGTTCGAGGAATTCGGGGAGGATTTTTTTGCCATATCTAAACGTGCGTTACTAACGGTCTTTTTGACAGAAAAGTGGTATTGAGAATTAATAGATAAGAAAACGGTCTTTCTAATGAAAAAAGTGGTAAACTCGTTGATTTGATTGAATTTTGAAAATGTAAATATAAACATTCGTTGATTCACAAATTATAATGAATAAGTGAAAGAATTGAGAAAACAATCTCAAAAGTAGCAAATGAACTAAACCAAACAAAACCTAATGTGTTTTTTGATACTAATTGCAAGTATATGGTACTTGAACTACTAGTAAATTATAATAAGTCCTAAAATTAAAAATAACCAACATAATTAATTTAAATAAAAATAAAAGGGAAATTTGTCAATTTCGATCTTCTATGTGTGCAATAATTCTCGATCAACACTCGCCCCTCTTCGTATGCTTCCACGCATCTGTGAATTGGGTCCTGACTAGCCTGGAAGATAAGATTCGGCCTCAAATCGCTAGCCTTTTTGTTGAGCCTGAGGAACCATCACCTAAATATGGAACCAAATGCCAACCCAAGTCTGTGTGAGTCAATCTTTTCTACAATTTCAACGGATCAATCCTTCGTGTTACCAACTTATTATATGCATATGTCCAAAACTAATCATTTGATAAAACCACCAACTCAAAATTCCCTACAACAAAGTGCAAGTGTTGACGCTTTCGATCCTCTTTAAAATATGTGAAGCCACTAATATTTGCACACCTCGAAATATTATCTTCAACACAAATTAAATCAAATCCGTTTAATACCTCAATGCCATTCATGGCCCAATTTATTTTGCATGGTTTCCAACAAAATACTCGAAACTCCTCTAACATAAACTCTTTTATTTCTCCTCGGCCATGACTTACCTAATTTTTATTAAACCTCTCATCCAATCTACAAATTTATCGGTTAGAACTTCTTCATTGAAAATTGGTGCATTTTCATAATTGTTGGCTAGGTTTGAGATTGGTGGCTAACTCAATAGTTACTAGTCAAATAGTCGACCGACTTGAATTGTAACTTATTTAACTAAAAAGAAGAAAAGAGATATTACTCTATTCATTTATTATTATTTTTCCTTTTATCTTTGGAAAATTCCAAAAGGAAAAAGAAAATATTAATTCATTGTATTGGGATATCATTAAAGATTTGAAAATTGTAATTGGGGGTAACCCCTGCCCCCATGGTAGAACACAATTAAATGTTGGGGGACCATTTACTCAACTTTATATGTCACATGCAAAACCCTCTAGAAATTTCATCCTTTTTAACAGAGTTTTTGGGTTCAATAAGAAATTATGAGAGATAAAGTGAAACTAATTTTGAAATTTCAAAAGAATCCTTTTCCTTTTAGTATATTGATATACCATTCTGTGGTCAATTTTACTTTAATCACCTACGTGCTATCGAATTTTGAACGAGTTCATAACACAAATATTGCAATTCTCGAGTAAAAATTGATCGAAGAAAGGTGTCAAACTAGACAAGCCGGCCTAAACCAACTAGGTAAAAGCTCAGACGAGGCAACGAGTCGACCTCCCTTCACTGGTTGACCTAATCCTGTCGTTAGGTTCAAATGAGATGGTCGGGCTTTCACACCTAACCTCCGAAGTCATCCACTCTTGGTCCAGTTCACTTGAATATGTTATCATCATCATGGGTCAGTAACCCAAATAGGGTGGTGGTTCGACCTAAACTAAGTTGGTTAATTCATCATCATTTGGACAATTTTAATTGAAGATCTTCAATGATTAATTTAAGGGTAATTTGCAGCCTCCATCCCCAATCTTTGAACTTTTGGCACTTTTATCCTCATTCTTTATTTTTTGGCACTCATATCCTCAACCTTTCTTAATTTGGTGGCTGAAGTCCCCAACCTTTGAACTTTTGACACTTTTATCCTCATTCTTCATTTTTTTGCACCCATATCCTCAACCTTTTTAATTTGGTGGCTAAAGTCCCCAACATTTGGACTTTTATATCATATTTTTAAATTTTTAATTGAAACTTATGAAAAGTCTATTTAAAATCAAGTTTTGTGAGTAATTTTGTCTATAAATGTTGGTTTATTTAAAAAAACTTTTTAAAAAATTTTATGAGATTTTCTTCATTTTTTTGCACCCATATCTATATTTTTTGCACTCATGTCCTCAAATGGAGCATTAATCAAAATATAGTTTTTAAATAAAACTATTTATCCGATTAATACAATATTGAACAGATCGACCCCATCGACCCGAAAAAAGTAACGGGTCAAGGGTCAAAATGTTGAACAGGGTCGAACCAAGGTCGACGCAATTTCAATTAAAATTCAATTTTTTTCACCCATATCCTCTTTCTTCATTTTTTTTCACTCATATCCCCAAATGGAGCATTAATCAAAATATAGTTATCTAGATAAAACTATTTATCTAAATAATACAATATTCAGAAAACAGAACTGGCCATCAACCAGAAAAAGGTAACGAGTCAAGGGTCAAAAGGTCGACCCGGTTTAAATTAAAAATTAATCTAAAAATCTCATAAAATTTTTAAAAATAAGTTTTTTTTAAATAAACCAACATTTATAGACAAAATTAATCACAAAACTTGGCTTTGAATAGACTTTTCATAAGTTTCAATTAAAAAATTAAAAAAATATGATACAAAAGTCCAAAAGTTGGGAACTTCAGTCACCAAATTAAGAAAGGTTGAGGATATGAGAGCAAAAAAATAAAAATAAGGATAAAAATGCCAAAAGTTCAAAGGTTGGGGACTTGACTACCAAATTAAGAAAGATTGAGGATATAGGTGCCAAAAAATAAAGAATGGGGATAAAAGTGCCAAAATTTCAAAGGTTGGGGATGGAGGCTGCAAATTACCCTTAATTTAACATGTCTAAATTATTTGATTTGAAAAATAATAATAATTTGAAAGCTAATTGATTTTCCAATATTTGGAGGTTTAAGAAATGAAAGCCATTCTATAAATTATTTTATACTTTGATGACTACCTGATTTTGAAATATTTTTACTATATTCAGACAAATTTATTTTGTTATTCATGTTAATAAATGATCCCTAAATTTTCTTCTCTTTTTCTTTAACTCAAATTCACATCATAAAATTCGGAATAATGGGATATGATAATTTTTCAAATTTTAATTATTTTTTTTCCTTTTAATGCATTTACTTTTAATTACCTTGAAATTCACCGCTCAAATTCCCCATTAAATAGATAAAAAAAAATCAATTAAAGGTCACGTTTTATGACCTACATTAGAAGTTGTAGAATGGTGAATGATTCATGTAGGATGTGTGTGGATGTGTTTGACAACACACATGGTTCATTGTAATCTTCCATCGCTTAATGCCAAGACTTCCGCATCATCAATCTACATCGATGAGTGGACAATTGATCTCGTTCCCGATCATGAAAGTGCAACATATTTGGTTCCTCAAGTCAACATATGAGATCACGTACATGGAATTAAAAGATGAGCCACAATTTTTAATCTGAATAAAAGTGCACAACTATGAGCTGTTAATTCAAATTATTTGATTCAGGTTTGTGTAAACAGCCGCCAAAGGACATTGAAGTTGTCGTCAATGGAGTCACCGCTATAGAGTAAGAACTTGATACGTATTCAGTCTCGGGTGTATTCAATTAAAGACAAATTTTAAAAATTAATATTGGAAAGAGAATTTATTATCCATTTTAAGATCAGTTGCATTTTCCATTTATGTGTACTGGTTATTGATTAGCCACAGTTAATTCAAAATTTAATTATTAGTGTTCTAAAAAGCGTAAAGTTTAGGTAGGCGCGAAGGTCGACCTTCAAGCTTTTCAGACCTAGGTGACCAAGGGAAGATCCGAGAATCGACAAGTAGGGAGGGTTGAATTTATTTATTTTTCTAAAGCGACATTCGACAATAAAAACACGCCTAGTTATTAAGACGTAACGAGCATTACCCTTTAATATGCATATAATTAATAAAATACATTAACTTAAAAGATGAAAAAAGAAATGAGAAAATTAAGACTGTAATTCTAAATAAAAGTAACGTCCCAAGCGTTTTTGATATATACATCAAGCAACATCTTAAAGAATTATTGGATAATATGACATAAACGATTGAACCTTGATCAACACTTGTTTTATATTTTTCACAATGAGTTTTAAAAAAATTAATCTTGATTAACTATAAACAGATTCTCAAATAAATTAACATCATAACAAAATAGATTTACAAATGTTTGCCATGTCTTATAAACTAGTTAGTATAAAATATAATTTCATTAATCTACAATTACCCAAAATCAAATTATTGTATATGAATTGTAGTTTTAAAAAAAAAAATAAAAATAAAAAACATTGCAAAAAAGGCATGGGGTTTTGGGTGGCCTTCCATGGGTAGGTTCGCCACGGTAGGCAAGGATGATGTAAGGGACAAACGTAATACGTGATTAGGTGTGGAGGTCACGTCTAACGTTTAAGTGGAGCCTATGTGACACTGGACTAGCTTTTTAGAACAGTAAATCATTTTTAAAAAAAATCGAATTTCTCAATGAGTAATTATATTCACACTACAGTTTATAATATCTACACCACGTTTTATTTGTAATGAATGTCCTTTAATATTTGACATTTTGGCACTTATGTCTCCAACTTTTTTTCGTCGTATTTTTATAATTAATTTTTACATTTTATCTCTGATGAAGATTTTTGTCCAAATATTCTTCTAATGTGCATTGAAATAGGGGGAAAATATTTTGTCAAATTTTTATATTTATTTTTTATTTTGTTTATTTAAAAATGCGATAGGCAAAAAAAATATTTTTACGCGCTCCTAATTAAATTTTGAATATGAATACTCATCAAAGACAAAAGATAAGACATGCAAATTAATAGGTTAATGATAAGAATGTGATAAAAAAAAATTGAAGATATAAATGCAAAAAAGAGCAATAATTAGAAATTTTCATTACAATAAAAAATATAGTATAGCTAACAAATAATATAGTGTTAATATATTTAACTTTTCTCAAACCGTCACGCTATAGATATATATTTGTTATTTAACCTGCTCAGGGGACATTTATGATTGGGCTAAGGGTTTAGCCCATCGATATGTCCAGACCCACCTAGAAGATTGAAAATATTTGTTATTTCTTTCTGCAACAATCTTATATATATATAAAAGTAAGATAGTCATCAATAAAAGTCAACCTATTTTCCCGCCCAAAACATCTCCCATGTATATAAATAAAAAAAATAAATAAACATTTCATTCAAAGTAATTAATAATCACATTTAATGTGCCTCCCAAATTATATTTCCAACTATTCATTTGTTAAATAATCATCTTTATTCCAACACGTGTATTAATAATTACATTGAATGCTATATTAATTAATCAATATAAGATTTAAAGTATGTAAATATTACTAATTGTCTACAAATAGAAAAACAATAAATTTGCATAATATCATTAACGCAATCTGCATCTTTACAATTTAGAAAATCAAATTTCAAATTATACTATACAAATTAGTGGGTTATTTAATGAGCTGCACCAAAAATTAATTAATTGTCTAATACGCTATGACTATCAATAAGAGTCAAGGCCAATTTTTAATACACATGGGATTATATATGAAAAAATCGGTTTTTAGTCATGGACAACTTTATGTAGCATTGTGCAGAGTTACAAATAAATGCGGGATTGAAAATGTTGATTTGTGATAGGGATAGAGTGTCAACCAATTCGTGTGAACTAATTCAACCACAAACGTGGTTTTGAAAGAGGTGTTTGAAAATCTAGATTAGCTATGTTTTTTTTTTTTTTTTCAATATCAATATGTAATCAAATGTTATTTATATGATACTTTTTTTATTTGAATGTAATAAGTAAACAATATGCTCTTAAAATATTTTAAAATCACTATCATGAAAAAGAAGTGCCGTGCATCGCACGGGGTGATATACTAGTTTATTTATTAAAAGTCATTTGTCACCTAAAATAAACTATTTCTGTCATTATGTTATTAATAAAAAATAAAAATAAAAAAGTCGAACTTCTCGACCTGAGTCCAGTAATGGTGTGGGCTTAGACACTCATACTATTTTCTTATACATAGGCTTAGCCCAAGCCCATCCCACCCACAACTCGGATAATAAAATTAGGAGATAAAGAATAAAGACAAAGGACAAAAACATATAATTTGATTTGAAAATCCATTTTTCCTCAAAATAGATTATTGAAAAAAATGTTCACTATATTATATAACCCATAAAATAGATTTTTCAAAATTAATTGCTCAAAAGAATTCTTATTAACTGGCTCATGGGTCTGCAAATATGATTTTTTTTTTTTTTTTTTTTTTGCAGTGAAAAATGCTCGTTAAATTTATCTAATATTTGCTTTATATCCTGGGATTATTAATGGAGAAATAATTCATTTGTTCTATTTATCGTTTTCGATCTCCTAGTTTTGTATGGTTTTTCATAAATTTTTATGTATTTTTCTTTTATTTCTTCTATATCCACGTATTTAATTATACGTATACATATATCATATAATTATATTAGTGTACTTTTCATATTTATCAATATTATAAAAAGCGTAAAAGCGTGGTTAAGCGTGAAAGTCGAAGCTTCAAATTTTTGAGCCTTTCAGGAGATGCTAGCGAGCAAGAAGAAAGACAAGCAAGATGAAGACGCAAGAAAGCATTGTAAACATGTTAAGCGAAATGTCAAGTTTCACGTCTTGGCGAAACTTATACAAACTTTTTAGAACAGAAACATTTACTATTACTCTTCTCTATCGGATACATGGCTATTGTAAAGTGTTTTATTATTAATTCCTTTAATCACCTAGATGTATTTCTTTATTTTTGCTTACTAGAGGTAAGTAATTAGCTTTTCCTAATGCAAATTTTCAAGAATAAAATATATATAAAATGCACGAATGAAGATTGTAAAGAAGAAAACAATTATGAACATGAATCGATTAAGAAAGTGATACATGCAATTTTGATGAGAAGCGAAGCCAATATTTTTTGAAGAGAGACTATTAAAAGAAAATGCACTTCAAAAATTAAAAATTTCAAAGTAGGATTGACCGGACCGTATCTCCACCCTTGATCCCAACGTCATGCATTCTTATTCCTTGGTATCAAATATGCTCTGATAATACATGAAAATTAGAATAGAAACAATTGATTTTGTTCTAATATATGTCTACGGTGGGCGTTGTTATAATGTCACCGAGACATTGTTCAAACAGTGTTGGATGAGTGTAAATGGACCATTACACTCTTCCAACACTTGTTGGAAGAGTGTAATGGTCCATTTACACTCATCCAACACTTGTTGAACAGTGTTATGAGTTATTATAACAACGCCCACCGTATTAGATTGAAAATCGGAAAAGTAGAATAGAAACAACATATAATCATTAACCCCAAATAGAATCATTGGGACACTCATAAAAGGAGTCTTTCTTTACTTGAAGAATTCTATTGAAGTTCGCTTTGGACCAGATCTAGAACTGTTTTACTCAAATTGATATTTTGGCTTTCACTTAATTAAATTATAATTTAAGTTGATAAAAATAATTAAACGTATTTTTTATTTACATATTTCATAAGACTCACAATTCACTATCCATTTATTATCTACACATTCAATATAATCTACAATCTATGCAAATATGTTTTTAAAAATAATTTGATATCACTTGCTTGACACGTGGCAATAAAAAAATGGTGGCTCCACACAACTTGAGAAGATGTAAAGGTAGCACGTGCCCTTTGCAGTAGGTACAAGCTATCACAGCTGCACCACGAATTTATTGCCACGTTATTAGTGCACCAAAACCAAAAAAAATTGAATTTGGACAGGTGGCATGATATCATTTGGTGGATGTGACTGTGACAATGACTTTGTTCCCTAGGATAATTTATTATTTATTACTTTGAATTCTTTAGTGTTTATCTGTCTTAACTATGACTAGAAAAATATAATTAAAACCGAAATTAATAAATAAAAATAATATTTAATCAACTTATAAATTTAAAATAATCTCATTCAAGATCAACTCGATAATTTGATTAAGTTGAACTTGATTATTCTTTTTTTTTTTTTTCCAAATATTATAACTTTCCGTGCATATTCATTTTTCTTGTTGTTGGCTTACGAGAATTTATCAAGATGGATTATAGCTAATAAATATAGATCATATACACAAGTATTAAATTCAGTCATACATCTCAAATCAAAATTTCATTTAAAATTGACTTGTTAAATACTCAAGACAATTTCAATTATATATTACTCGACTCAATATTATAACCAATGTTTTAAAAAGCTCGTATTGGCGGTAACTTTACGCTTTTTCCTAAGTTTGAAGTTCGGAACTCAACGGCCACCACGCGCCACGCCCATTCTCACATCATCATTGTCTCACCATCGTCTAGGTTTCATCTAAGTCTGAAAAGTTTGAATTTCGACTTCCACTCTTAATCACGCTTTACGCTTTTTAAAACACTGATTATAACTAATTTTATTTCTTTATTAGATTCTCCCGAATTAATTTTTTTTTCTACTGGCATCGTGTGGGAATTGGAAAACAAGGACTTGATAAATTAATAGTACAACGTGATTCACGTAGCCACGTTGCAGGATTTTAAACAAAAGAAGATAATGAAAATGACAAACAATAACAACTATTCTGTGTCTCCAAACAAAATTTTACGTTTGTTTTAGGGCTTGTTTGGCAAATAAGCTTTTATTTTATAAGTATTTGAACCTACAAAGTGTGTGGTCAAAGATAAATAAGCAGTTTTTTATTTACTTATTTGCTTATGAAGTGTGGAGTAACAATTGACTTATTTTTGTTTACACATTTTTGTAGGTCTTAGTATTTATAAGATAGTATGTTAGTGGCCAAACATGCTTTGTATTAGTATTTATAAGATAGTATGTTAGGTCAAACATCTAGTTTGATTTAGTTAAGTAAAAAGAATTGAATCGAACCAAACCAAACCGAGAACCACTGTGTATATTGTAAATGAAACCATCAATTCCAACTTGAATTATGCAACCAAATACGTTCAGTTCAATTCTATAATTTAAGTTTTCAAAGTTTTCATATCTTTTATTCTTCTTTTTTGAAACAATACAATAATCTAAAAAATAATAATTTTCAAATCTTAATTTATTCACAAAAGAACAATATATCAAAATTTGAACACAATGTTCAATCTCAATACAAATAACAAACGTAGAAACAAAATATTTTATTTTATGAGCTAAATTTTTAGAAAAAATTTAAAAATAATAAAATCAGTTTGGTTCTTCTGTTTTGAGTTTATAACCAAATCACAAACGATTGGTTCTCGATTATAATTTTTATTACTCAATTTAAACTTAAGAAGAATCGAACTAATCGGTTCGATTCAAAAGACTTTAATTGTAAAGCAAATTGGTCTGGCACCAACAATACAACCTAAGAAAAACTTAATTACATATTTGGTAATGTTAAAATTATTTTTTAAATATTTAAAAATTATTTATCTTATAAAATATGTGAATAATAAGTAGTATTAATTTATGAATCATATGAAATGTATAGATAAAAAAATATACTTGCCTATTTGATTAGTCATTGGGCTAGTCGAACTGCCTGTCATAGAATTGGTCGTGCTAAGCTTTGGAATTTTGTTATGTTGGGTCATTTATCTTTCGATGTATTTATATTAAAAGTTTAAATTGTTAGATAAAATAATTTTAACTTAAATAATGTTTGACGTGACCTCTTTATCGACTTACACTTTTAAAACTTTAAATGGGTTAATTTGGTGCCTGCAAAAATAGTGATCCACTGAGTTTGTATATAAATCATAGCGACTCATCAGAATCCCCGCCACCGCCAGACAAAAAAAAACCTTAAGATTCTGCTACACCAACCTCCGAGAAGTACATCAAAACACAATATTATACAATTCCAAAACACTATACCTTAGTACTAAAACTTCCATGAATTCTTAGTGAGATCCAAAAAAAAACAAGATGTTTGAGGGAGGAGATGAATACTTTACGAACGTAGATACAGTATTAAAGAAGAAAAAGAAGATACAAAATACGAGAAGGTTTAGCGACGAACAAATTCGCTCAATGGAAACCATGTTCGAAACTGAGACGAAACTCGAGCCAACGAAGAAGATGCAGCTTGCAAAAGAGCTGGGATTGCAGCCTCGACAGGTTGCAATTTGGTTTCAGAACAAAAGAGCTAGATGGAAGTCCAAGAAACTTGAGAGAGATTATAGTACGCTGTTTGACAATTATAACAATCTAGTTTCACAGATTGAAACCTTAAAGAAAGAGAAACAGGCCTTAGTTATCCAGGTATTTCAAATCGAATACTATGATTTATAAACATGTTTGGTACACAATATTAGAGTCGAGACTAGATTTCATAATAGACACGAACTCGATATTTGTCATCGATTGATTGTTAAGTCAAATCTAATACTGTGATTTTCTTGAACAGTTGCAGAAACTGAATGATAGGGTGGGAAAATCTGAAATGGAAATCAAGTGTCCTAAGCAAGAAATTTCTTGGGATAGAATAGATGGAGAATCATCAGATAATGGAGAAAACATAAGGAGTGATGAATTTGAAGTACTAAATACAAGGCTGTGTTTGGATAGATCGGAAAATGAGGAAAATAATTATTTTGGATTAGAAGAAGAAACTGAGCTTATGAACATGGTGGAATCTGCAGACAGTTCTTTGGCATCACACGAGGATTTGCTTAACCATAATACTGGAAGTTATCAATGGTGGGATTTCTGGTCTGGAATTGAATAAGAAATGCAGGAAAAATGGAGGAATTTGTATATTTTCTGAATAATTAATTTTCTTTTTGTTGGTGAGATTTGTGATAAAAATCAGACATGTTCAGAACAAGAAATGCTGCTATCGAGATTACACAAGTGTGACATGTTCGGGAAAATAGACTATAGACAGTACGAGACTAAATTAAAATAGAAAAAGAAGATAGAATCTTATCTATTGTATTATTCAGTTCTATTTTGTCTAATATTACCTACCAAACATTCCTCGATGCACAGCTCAGTGGCTTAACGATGTTCACATCACCACGATGCACATACGAACTGTGGGGGAGAAAAAGAGAGAGAGCATTGTAAAGAAAGAAATACTTCACCACAAATTGGCTTTGTGAATTCTTTTTCTTCACTCATTCGACAACACGACACATTAGTTTTTTGTCTATCCTCTTCTTTCTATATCCCATTTTACTAAAATTGCATCGCTCTATCAACATATACTCTTCACGACATTCAATCATGTTTGGAATCCAATATTGAGTCTTACTAGACAGACAATAATTTTTTCTTCTTTTAATACGGTTGACTCGCCAACTGTTGTCTAATCCAACTTATCAAATATTTCATCATTGAATTAATGCATATTCACTCTAATAAGATCATCTTCTTTGCTCATCATGTCTTCCATGGCCAGCATTAGAAATTAAATAAGCAAATATGTTGGAAATTGGTTTTATAAAATGGTTTTGACCATCTTTTGACCAATTAATTAAATAGGTCCCGTGGTTGGAAACAGGAATTTCTTTGGCCAAGTTTATTCTAATATGCGAGTAGAATAACGTAGTATATTTAGTTTTTTAAAACCAATGTCGGGTGAATAAAAAATTAAATTCAAAGTATGCTATTTAAATAAGAGAATATTAGAATTGGAAAATAATGGGGATTAGATAATGCCAATCCCACATTAGAAAAATAGAAGCAAAGTGGTCACCTTAAAAAACTCAAGTTGTAGAATTGATTTTGAGCAACAAGGGGTACCAATTGTCTTTAGACAGGAGGAGAACTACATGTTAGTAGGTTGGCTAAAATATACTTGATATATATGAAATAAAGTAAAAAAAATACTTTATTTCAAACCTTTTAAATTGCGAGACGTGGCAATTCAGTCAACTTCTCATAACGCCCCACGTGTCAATTGATCCTAGAATCTTAATTAAAAAAATATAAAATATATAAAATATTTATTAATTTACCAACAAAATAAACTCTCATTTTCTGCTTTAACGTAAAATTTCACTTTTTTTTACCACTATTATCAAAAGCAGCAAACTTTTATAGGGCAAAAGTTTTAAGTGAAAATGATTTGAATGCAAGTGTACCTAAAAATTAAACTTTTTCTAATCCCCCACATAAGTCAACAGAATTTATCACATCTGTTTCAGATGATTAAGGTTATGTAGCATATTTTCATTGCTTTGCCAATTGATATGACATTGGACGTTAGCTTGGGTACAGATGTAAATCGGGCTGCCTGTCATGGCCATGGTGAGCCACATGTCCCTAGGGCATGGCCCGGAAAAGGGACAGGTCAACCCACAACACGATGTGATCGGGACCTAGCCATGAGCCCCTAGATTTAATCACGATTATCAATTTGAATAATATCAATAATCAATTACGTTCTAATCAATTTGTCTCGTCATTTAAGTCTTAACCTTTAATTTTAGTAGCATTTGGATACCTAAAGATAAATGCCATATAAACTCGTCGTTAACTAGCTTATTCTGAAAAATAAGCACCAAATGTGGTTTATTTTCAATGTGGGCCCACCTACATTCAAAATAAGCCACACACTTGTAGGAATGGCAAATTTTTCCGCTCGCACCCCATCCCAATTTCTCGATGGACGAAGACGAAGAACATGATCTTTGCTCCAAAATCACTCCAATTCTTATTTTTTATATATATATTTTTAATTTAAATAGTATTTAAAAAATAAAAAATTTAAGTAAATGGAGCTGCCTAGTTGCCATCTCTACACATTTGGTGTTTATTTTTTAGAATTAGCCACCCAAACATGGTCTTACCATCTGCAACATTATCTTTGAAAATAATAATACAGCAAACGGTAATAACACGTTCTGCTACAAAACCCATGGTTCATGTCTTACCAAAAATATCTACTGTAATATATAATCATGGAAACAAAGTTTGAATTCATAGACATAAATAAATTGTTGGAAAATGTAAGTTTGAATGAAAAATTTGTCTTCACTCTTGAAATAAAAAAAAAGACGAAGAAATAATCAAATTATTGGGTACTTAGTAATTAAATTCCAGATGTTGGCAATGTTTCCTGGGAATTTTCAGAAGAGTCTGAATAGAGTGGTTTGTTTATTTTGGACTGTCTAAATAGTCACCACTATTCTGAAAAGGTTTGTAAAGTGTTTGACTGGTCATGAATAATTCTATAAATAGCCTGCACTAATACCATAAATTTGACAAAAAATTCCTTCTCTAAATTCTATATTGTTTTGAGTACAAAACACTTTATTGAATTCGTTGGAACTCCTATTGATTGCAGACTTGCAGTGCTGCTTGTGTAGGAGGCAAAATTCGTTCTACCATAAGAGATGATTGCTGAACGTCTTTGAGCACAAGAGAAGAGAGCAAATTCATCTTAAGGACACATCGTACTTAGTACTATACTCAACTTAAGACCATATGGTTAGATATTCTTATTTCAACCAATTCCTTCCTACAATTGTTATTGTTCCAATGCCCAAGAAAAACAGAGGTTATGCAAAAGTGCACGTCTCTTTTTAACGGGGACATTGGAAAATTTGAGGATGTTAGTTTGACGGCTCCCTCAGCAATTGAAAGTTGGTGGACTCTAATTGTAGTTGAAGGAATAAACAAAACTGTAAACGCAACACTCTTTTTACTACCTCTATTTTTACAAATAAATCTTTCTTTTTGTGTAAATATTCTACATCAATGTTAGTATAAGAGGTCTCAGTGATAAAAGCAAAAGCTTATTTGGTTTGTTCCCATGGCATTGAGGTATTGCTTTCCTAGGAACCAAAATTTATTTTATTTTAGAAGACAATTACTTGAAACCTTAAACAATAGAGAGAACAAAATTGTTTTAAGGACATAAAGTGAATTCGTTATATTAGGATGTCTACTGCAATATATAATTGTGCATAACATTTGAATTCGTAAATAGATTAAAATTGAACTTACTATTATCCACACCTAACAAATTCACTTTATGTTTATAACACAACTTTGCTCTCTATAGTGCTTAGAGACTCCATCAATTGACTTAGAATGGATTCCGTTGTTAGTAAGAGCATCCGGACTTTTCAATCCGTGTGTAGTAAAATAGAGTGACTTCCAATCCAATGCAGCCACATAGAATGAGCGGTTAAATTAAAATTCATCTCCAATGCACTCCGCCTAAAATTAAATTTGCTGAGATGAACTTCTAAACGGGGTCTATATTTTAATATGCCACATCGGAGAGATGGAGTCCTTCTTAGCATGCATTGGAGATGATTTTTTATAACTCCATCTATATATGCTTATGTGACACGTCTAAAAAGCAATAAACGGAGTGCATTAGAAATGCTCTAACACCTCAATTACACAAAAAGATAACTTCTATCTTTATCGCCGAATATAGACACATATTGAAACGGAATTCGCGTATCTTATTTTAGATGTCAAGACCTTTGGATGAACAAACACATCCAAAGGCTATTTTTACAATGCTGTTTCAAAGTTCTAAATCAATGCTGTGTCAAAGTTCGATGATTAAGGTATTACATTTTAGTTTAATGTACAAACAAAAATATAAATTCCAAATTTTTCACACCGAAAAAGGTGAGAGAAAATTTGAAAAATAAGATACATCAATAAATGAAATGAAAATTATTTGAATTAAAAAAAAAATAAAAACTCCACCTTCTTTATCTTGAATATTGGTCTTGTCATTATCGATTCGACCTCAAGCATTAGGGTTTTTCTCTGCATCTCTGCTGACGTACTTTAGGTGGGAAAATGGTAATTTGCGTCTGTTTTCGAATTCATAGTCGGGCTGGGAATTAGGAGTTTACTCTTGAGTTGGGCCCTCATTTTGTGAACTTATTGGGCCTATAATAAAAGTGTGTTTACTGTCCCACTTCAACTACTTGAGCTTAAATACAAAACCCATGGTTCATGTCTTACCAAAAAATATCTACTGTAATATATAATCATGGAAACAAAGTTTGAATTCATAGACATAAATAAATTGTTGAAAATGTAAGTTTGAATGAAAAATTTGTCTTCACTCTTGAAATAAAAAAAAAAGACGAAGAAATAATCAAATTATTGGGTACTTAGTAATTAAATTCCAGATGTTGGCAATGTTTCTGGGAATTTTCGTAAGAGTCTGAATAGAGTGGTTTGTTTATTTTGGACTGTCTAAATAGTCACCACTATTCCTGAAAAGGTTTGTAAAGTGTTTGATGGTCATGAATAATTTATAAATAGCCTCAAGCACTAATACCATAAATTTGACAAAAATTCCTTCTCTAAATTCTATATTGTTTTGAGTACAAAACACTTTATTGAATCGTTGGAACTCCTATTGATTGCAGACTTACGGTGGCACGCTTGTGTGTAGGAGGCAAAATTGCTCTCTACTCATAAGAGAGATGATGATTCTTGAACGCCTTTGAGCACAAGAGAAGAGAGCAAATTCATCTTAAGGATACATCGACTTAGTACTATACTCAACTTAAGACCATATGGTTAGATATTCTTATTTCAACCAATTCCTTCCTACACTGTTATTGTTCCAATGCCCAAGAAAATGAAGAGGTTATGCAAAAGTGCACGCTCTTTTAACGGGACATTGGAAAATTTGAGGATGTTAGTTTGATGGCCCCTCAAAGAATTGAAAGTTGGTGGACTCTAATTGTAGTTGAAGGAATAAACAAAATCGTAAATCATAACACTCTTTTACTACCTCTATTTTTACAAATAAATCTTTCTTTTTGTGTAAATATTCTACATCAATGTTAGTATAAGAGGTCTCGGTGATAAAAGCAAAAGCTTATTTGGTTTGTTCCCATGGCATTGAGGTATTGCTTTCCTAGGAACCAAAATTTATTTTATTTTAGAAGACAATTACTTGAGCAACCAAACAATAGAGAGAACAAAATTGTTTTAAGGACATAAAGTGAATTCGTTATATTAGGATGTCTACTGCAATATATAATTGTGCATAACATTTGAATTCGTAAATAGATTAAAATTGAACTTACTATTATCCACACACCTAACAAATTCACTTTATGTTTATAACACAACTTTGCTCTCTATAGTGCTTAGAGACTCCATCAATTGACTTAGAATGGATTCCGTTGCACAGTAAGAGGATTGACCTTCAACTGATCCACGCGCAAGACCACGCCTATAGAATGAGCGGTCAAATTAAAATTCATCTCCAATGCACTCAGCCAAAATTAAATTCATTGAGATTTAACTTCTAAATGCAGGGTCATATTTTAATACGCCACATGGAGAGATGAGTCCTTCAAGACGCATCGGTATGACTTTTTATAACTCCATCTATATATGCCATGCGACACGCCTAAAAATAATAAACGAGTGCATTAGTAAATGCTTCTAACACCTCAATTACACAAAAGATAACTTCTATCTTTATCGCCGAATATAGACACATATTGAAACGGAATTCACAGATCTTATTTTAGATGTCAAGACCTTTGATGAACAAACACATCCAAAGGCTATTTTTAATGCTGTTTCAAAGTTCTAAATCAATGCTGTGTCAAAGTTCGATGATTAAGGTATTACATTTCAGTTTAATGTACAAACAAAATATAAATTCCAAATTTTCACACACCGAAAAGGCGAGAGAAAATTTGAAAAATAAGATAGCATCAATAAATGAAATGAAAATTATTTGAATTAAAATAAAAATAAAAACTCCACCTTCTTTATCTTGAATATTGGTCTTGTCATTATCGATTCGACCTCAAGCATTAGGGTTTTTCTCTGCATCTCTGCTGACGTACTTTAGGTGGGAAAATGGTAATTTGCGTCTGTTTTCGAATTCATAGTCGGGCTGGGAATTAGGAGTTTACTCTTGAGTTGGGCCCTATTTTGTGAACTTATTGGGCCTATAATAAAGGAGTGTGTTTACTGTCCCTTCAACTACTTGAGCTTAAAAGTTCCTTGTTGAGGAAATTGCTTATAAGTTATATGTAGGTTACTTGTTCTAAATTATGTCAAAATATTTTTTAAAATAGTCATTAAGTCATTGTTTTCTTCAGCAATATTTCATATTCATCTCAAAATTACCTATGTGATCTATATTTAAACTTCAGATCAGCAACGTACGAGGCCACCATCTTCTCTCGCGTCCCGTCGCTCGCCACCCAAATATTTTCCATTGTTTTTTGTAAGTAATAATAGTGGATTCACAATTTTTTCTGTTCTTCATCTTCCCAATCATATAAAAAATAAAATTTTAAACTTTAACAATCTACTATTGTTACCATATAATGACGGTGATTATGAGAAGTGCTCTGCAATATCTAGATTGCAAAATTCTAGAAACAATTGCTTATTGAATGTTATTTTGTAGGTGGATTTAGTTTTTATGAATGTTTTTTTTTTCCCTTATTTTTCTTGAATTGAGTTGTTTTTGTTTGAGATATTATTTTTTTGATATATAGAAACACAAATATTTTGAAAACTAGTGTACAATATTAAAGTAAAAACACATTATCAAATTTTTTCATAAAACAAGTATTTTAATAAAACAATATCATAGAATACAATATCACAATCAACAAGATACATACATAAACATTATCATAATAAAACAATATCGTGTTTGAATTAACGATTTTTGTAATTGTAGGGGCACGTTGATCTTTAGCGCTACTTTAATTTGAATTAAATTTGGACCATATGACTTAAGAGTCTACAAGCGCATGTTCAATAAGCGGCCTGAATTTACCATTAATTGTTTTAGAGAGTATTAATTACTTTCTAGTAAAAAAAAAAAAAAAAAAGTAATTTTTAAAATTATGTTTACAAAAAAGAAGCATAAAAAAGTAATTTTTTACTTTATATTAAGCCTTTCCAAACATCTTTTAATTAATAAATTTAAGATAGACAATAAAATATATATTTTTTACTCGCTCTGTTTCATTCATTATTAAGTTTACTAGAAGATAAGTAACATCTAATAAGGTACATTTCTTGAGTTTGGAAAGATAAATCACAAAGTATTAAAACAAGACGACTAATTCTTGAGAAATAAATCTAGAAAAATATTTTGATATATAATGTTTTTAAATAAATAGAAAAAGAAAAGGTAAAACGAACTGTCGATCTATTCCTTTTGTTTTTGTATGTTTCGTGGGAATGCTTTATTATATTGTTTTTCTAGATATTTTGGAACAGTTAAACGTCTCATCAAAATTTTAAATTGTTGGAGAAAAGTCGAAGTATTTATTTAAAATTTAGTCTTTAATTTAAAATAAATAAATCCAATACTAGCAAGATTAAGAATTTTCTTCTATCCTTTTGTGATTAATTGAGTAAAGGATACATCAAAATTCAACTTCACTCTTGAATATGATGTTAAGTAGGAAAAATAAAAAAAGATTCCTTTGCCGATCGCCCCACCATCCTCTAATTAATTAAGACTTAATTAACATATAAGTAATTAAATAATTAAGTGGAGTTACAAAGTTTCACTCCCATGCATCTCCACCTCCCTCGTCAGCAACCCAATCGCTCTAAAAAAGAGTTGAATGGATGAGAGCTCGGTGGGGGAGAAGGATATAGTGTCTTAGAGTTGCGAGAAGATGAAATGGACAACTGTTTTTTAGAAGAAAAAAAATTAAAAATCGTAAATGAAGTAATTTATTGTGTTAAATACAATTTAGAGATGTAAATTTAGAATGAGATGTTGTATCTTTATAATAATCAATTAATTAAGGATGTCTCCATAATGAATTAATGATGATCTCATTATTATAATGGAATGATCATATATACCACACACAAAACAATGATTTAATTTCCATGGGGTTAGCCAAAAGCTTTCCGCACGCTTGCATTATTTTATTTAATACAATAATATTAATTACTAATATTATATTTAATAAATTTATAATCGACTCCATTAATGATGTATTAGTGACAGTTTTTTCATTTCAATCTTTACTTAACGATTGATAGTACGTACTATGTAAAAGATTATCTTAATTTTATAGTCGAAACTCTGCGACGGATCAAACATTCGTCACAAATAATCATCGTTGTTAATAAATTCAAATAGCTTGCAATCAAATAATATCATTTAACTTCAACACGGTGTTCTTTTTATTCTATTTATTCTATCTTGTTACGCTGGGATCGCTTCTTTATTTACATTTTTTTTTTTTTAACTTTTTTCTCAATTACATATTAATATTGGGGAGTCAAAAACGAATTTGATAACTTGGGACAGATGATGTGAGAGCATCCAAAAGTAGAATCAAATCTTAAATTTAATTGGTATACAATACTTAAATAATATATATAAAATAAAAAATAGAATCATTAAAAGTCAGATAATACTAAAAAATTAAATAAATATTGTAATAAAGTACACAATTTTCTCTTTTTCTAGTGCACATATACAGAGTATAATGTTAAGGAGTCCGTCATTTTGTTCTTTTCTTTAGGTCCCCGTTTATGATTGACCAGTTCAATTTCGATTCTCAAACAATTGAAGTTAATTTAAGCGTTTAGCAAAATTTTAAAGTGATTATAAAATAATCTGTTCACCGGAAGTGAAAATTTTGAAAAGAAGAAAAGAAAGTTTTGATTCTATTTTAGTTTTTCATTTATATTATTAAAATACCTATTTTACTTATTATTAATTAAACTAATTCCTTTAATATCCATTTGAGAAGTCGAATTGATGCAAGTTAGATACATACAAAATAATATAAATTTAATTAATTTTTGTACTATATAATTATACTTTTATTTTGTAAAATTTTATAAAATTTGAAATTTATTAGGTGTTTATTATTTTTATTTTAAAATAATAATAATGAATGGATTGTCTTGTTAAAAAATATTTGACTAAGAAAAAAAATAAATTTTACCACTCGTGATAATAATAATAATACAAATAATATTATATAATCAATGTCCTCTTTAGTAATTTAATACCGTTACAACAATAAATTATTTTTATTTACCAAACGTTCAAATACTGTTTTTAAAATATACAGCAGTTTTAAAACAAGAGTTTACCAAACACTTATTCGATTCTTTCCTAGAAATTTATTCTTTTCTGAAAGACAATGTAAACCTGCTCTTTTAAAAGACAAAGAATACCAAACCAAACCTTAACTTGTGGATGAATTCTTTTTCATAACATCGGTTTAATAACAGACGTCTTGTCTAGTACGATTTTTGTTGAATCTAGTACTTAGTCTCTTTATCGAATAAAGCTCGTTATGTATTTCTATTTTTATTTTTTTTAAAGTTTGATTAGCCTATAAGTTATGAACTTAGGAAACAACTCTTGCATGCAAGTAAAATTTGGAAAAAAGATGAGGTTCGAATCGGATCTTTTTGTGGTATGGAATATGAAGTCATGGATATTGCTTTTAATTGTTTATTATTTTAATTGCCTATAGAGTGCTTGTATATAAAAATTGAAATGAAATAGGGATATCCTGTATAGCAACCATATTCCTTTGTATTAAAAAAAAATAAAAAATTCATATTATAGTTTCTTTAAACTATAGATTATTTAAAATTGGTGTTTAATTAATTAATTAATTGATTATAGTTTTATTATGATAGTTAATTTTTAATTACTGTTTTGGATTAAAATAAAATAATAATCTCTAAATGTATTGGATTTTTTAATCAATGGAACCGCAATAAGACATTACACTAATTGCTAATTTACTTGAAATTGCATTTGGGCCCTAAACTATTAAATAATATAAAATAGACACTTTACTATTAAAACTTGGGATAATCAGGATCAAAGGTCCCTAACGTTTCAAAATCGCTAAGATATGCCCCTAACCTAAAAAATAGCACCATACATCCCAACGTATGAAAAACCTTGGCGTGATAGGTCCTTATGACCAAATTACCCTTCTCTTTAAATAAATAAAAAGAAAACAAGATTGAAAACTAACCAAATGTACCCAAAAAAATAAAAGTAAAAATATACCCCAAAAAAATAAAAGTAAGAAAATGTTATTCTTCCAAAACCCAAAATCCATTTGTAGGTACCAAAATCTTTCTCCAATCTTACATTGAATTCAAGATCAAAAATAACTAGTAAAGGGAAATGAAAAGATAAAAGCTTCATTCCATCTTGCTTTTCCACTTGTGCCTTTGTAATCAATAACTTGCAAGAAACATTAACATAATCAAGAAACAAAAAACACCAATAAAGGCAAAAACGAGGTGTATATTGAATCTAAGGTTTGATCTCTCCCACTTTATTCCCTTCTATCTCTCTCATCAACCAACCCATCAAGAATTCTCTCGTTGTCTTTCTTGAAATTTTGGGGGGATGTTATAGGAATGGAGGATGAATATATGAGAAAAGGTTTGACCATAAGAATATATAGAAAAAGCAATGCGAGGTTGTGTGCAGCATGTGCTTTGGCATCAATTCTGCTATCTTCAATACAAACAACAATCTTTTATTACCTCCTAATCTTCCTTTGCGAATGTTGAGCAACAAGACAAACATAATACTTATCCTCGTAACCAACACGCACAATATGGGTTCATCTTTCTTCTTCTTCGTCTTCATGTCCTCATGAGACCTTTCTTTCGAAGGATCAAGACTAAATCATCACTTAGGAAAGCGTCATTAGGTTCAAATTCATCCTCATTCTCTCTCTCTCTCTCTCTCTCTCTCTCTCTCACACACACACACACACACGATCAACACGATCAAATAGTCCATCCTACTGCTTTCAAGAAGAGAACAGATGTTGTTAGAAGATCCCCTAGATATTCTCCACCATCTCCTCATTCATCTCCGCTCTCTTATATATTATGACCTTACTCATCGTTGCACATTTTTCGTAAAACAACCCTTGAGTCTATTTGAGAACTTTCTTTTTGCTATTTCCATCCATCGGCATGTAAGTTCTCAAGATATTTTTAGGTCCTTCAGCAGCATTATCCATTCAATTTGAAAGATTTTGGTACCTACAAATAGATTTTTGGGTTTTGGAAGAAATGACATTTTCTTACTTTTTATTTTTTCGGGGTATATTTTTACTTTTTATTTTTGGGTGTAATTCGTTAGTTTTCAATCTTATTTTTCTTTTTCTTGCTTTTTTGTTTTTTGTTTATTTAAAGAGAATGGCAATTTGGTCATAAAGGACCTACCACGCCAAGGTTTTCTAATATCAATGATGATGGTGCTATTTTTTAGGTTAGGCATATCTCCAACGATTTTGAAACGCTAGACCTTTTGATGCAATCTTTTTATCCTTAAAACTTAGAAGAGTAATTATATTTAGGAAACTGGCAGAAGTGGTCCCTTTAACGATCACATTAGTGCGAATGGTCACCAACCTTTCACCGTTGGGTGTGACTGGTCCTTTTGACATGATTCTGTTAAAAATTGCTAAAAGACCTTTCATTTAGGTGCATAAATTGGCTCTAATTTTTTTGTCTTTATTATGGTAGGAGTGAAATGGTCGAAATTATTTTTTTCAAGCCTTTCAATTGGCGAAATGGTCCCAACCTTATTTTTAATATAGAAATTTGCAATTGATCTTAATCTTTATAAAAAGTGAAAATAGGTCCGAGATACTTTAATTTTTTTATTAAATTATTTATTATTGTTAGTAATCATATTATTTAAAATTTAAATTTAAATTTTATCATTATAATATAAAAGAAAATAAATTTGCTCATAAATAGAAATTTTAATTATGCTCAAATTTTAAATTTTGACCCAAAAATAAAAAATAAATTAAAAATTTAAAATCAATGGGTTGCTTTAGTAACTTTGTGCCTAAAAAGCTGGCCGAAATGACTCCAAGAATATGAGTGATCGATAAAATCTGGGTTGGGGATAATTAAAATTTCTATTTACCAGGACAAATTTATTTTTCTTTTATGGTATATGATAAAATTAAAATTTAATTTTAAATAATATCATTAATTAATAATAATAAATAATTTATTAAAAAATTAAAATTTTTGACATGTTTTCACTTTTTATAAAGATTAGGTATCCAATTGTAAATTTCTATATTAAAATAAGTTAGGACTATTTATGCCAATTGAAAGGTTGAAAAAAATGTAACTTGACCATTTTATCTCTACCAATAAAGATAAAAAAATTTAGTAACCATTTACAAGCACCTAAATGAAAGGTTTTTAACGATTTTTAACATTCGTCAAAAGCGACCAATCAAGACACCAAACAAAGAAAAGCGTTAGAGACCATTGCGTCAAAATGAAAGGTTATGGACCATTGCCCACTAACGTGATACAGTTATGGACCATTTGGCGCTAATTTCCCTTATATTTAAACTACAGCTTTGTTTCACGCATTCACATTTTAATTGCAACGACGGCTCACATCCTTTGTTTATTATCGTATTTATATTCTCAAATTTTTCGCTACATTCTTATCTTTAAACTTCAATTAATTAGCACATTTTATTCTTAACTATTGCTTTTGTCCAAATATTCTGTTAGCGCTTTGAAATGAGGTGAAATATTTTATTGAAATTATATATATATTACTTATTTAAAAATATGAGAGGTAAAGAAGTCTTTTTACATCATCCTAATGGATTTTTAATTTAAACCATATCAAAGATAAAATGTGAATAATTAATCAAAGACTGGTAATAAAAAAAAAAACGGCAAAAAAAATTTAGAAACATAAGTAAGCAATGAACAAACTCATTAGGCTATGAGAGGTAAAGAAGTCTTTTTACATCATCCTAATGGATTTTTTGGACGAAAACTGTTATCAAAGACAAAATGTAATAATTAATCAAAGACTGGTAATAAAAAAAAGGTAAAAAATTTAGAAACATAAGTAAGCAATGAACAAACCTATTAGGCTATGAGAGGTAAAGAAGTCTTTTACATCATCCTAATAGAGATTTTTGCATTGTCTTGTTAAAAATATTTGACTAAGAAAAAAAAATAAATTTTACCACTGTAATAATAATAATAATACAAAATAATATTATATAATCAATGTCATTTTTAGTAATTTAATACCGTTATAACAATAAATTATTTTTATTTACCAAACGCTCAACATTGCTTTTAAAATACATCTGATAGCTTTTGAAAACAAGAGTTTACCAAACACTGTCGATTCTTCCCACGGTGATTCTTTTCGCAATACAATGTAAACCGATTCTCTTAAAAGACAACAATACCAAACCAAGCCTTAATCTTGTGGATGAATTCTTTTTCATAACATCGGTTTAATAACAGACATCTTGTCTAGTACGATTTTTGTTGAATCTAGTACTTAGTCTCTTTATCGAATAAAGCTCGTTATGTATTTTTATTTTTATTTTTTTTAAAGTTTGATTAGCCTATAAGTTATGAATTTAGGAAACAACTCTTGGATGCAAGTAAAATTTGTAAAAAAGATGAGGTTCGAATCGAATCTTTTTGTGGTATGGAATATGAAGTCATAGATATTGCTTTTAATTGTTTATTATTTTTAATTGCCTATAGAGTGCTTGTATATAAAAATTGAAATGAAATAGGGATATCCTATATAGCAACCATATTCCTTTGTATTAAAAAAAAAAAAAATCATATTATAGTTTCTTTAAACTATAGATTATTTAAAATTGGTGTTTAATTAATTAATTAATTGATTATAGTTTTATTATGATAGTTAATTTTTTAATTACTGTTTTGGATTAAAATAAAAAAAAATAATCTCTAAATGTATTGATTTTTAATCAATCAAAAGCCATTTCAACGTGAAGCGGCTGGGAACTGCAATAAGACATTACTCTAATTGCTAATTTACTTGAAATTGCATTTGGGCCCCTAAACTATTAAAGAATATAAAATAGACACTTTACTATTAAAACTTAGAAGAGTAATTATATTTAGGAAAACTGGCACAAATGGTCCCTAACGTATCACGTTAGTGCGCAAATGGTCACTAACCTTCTACTGTTGGATGTGCAATTGGTCCTTTTTGACAGATTCCGTTAAAAATCAGTTAAAAAACCTTTCATTTAGGTGCGCAAATAGTCTCTAATTTTTTTTTTTGTCTTCATTAGTAGGGGTGAAATGGTCAAGTTACATTTTTTTCAACCTTTCAATTGGTGCAAATGGTCTCCAACCTTATTTTTAATATAGAAATTTGCAATTGGATTCTTAATCTTTATAAAAAATGAAAATAGGTCCGATACTTTATTTTTTTTATTAAATTATTTTTTATTATTAAGTAATCATATTATTTAAAATTTAAATTTAAATTGTATCATTACAACATAAAAGAAAAATAAATTTGTCACAAATAGAAATTTTAATTATGCTCAACCAGGTCCGATTTATATATGGTCTCATATTCTTGGGTCAACTCAACTCAGCTTTTGAGTCACATGGTTCTTGGGCGGGTCAATTTTAAATTTTAATTTATTTTTTATTTTTTTTTAAAAAAAGCAAACATCGCCAATTTTAAATTTTAATTTATTTTTCAATTTAAAAATTTAAAAAAAGAAGAGCAAACACCCACCCCACCCCACCCCACCCCACCCCACCCTAAAAAATGGGGAGAAATTCTCCCTTTTTCGAGATCGAAACTAGAGCTTGCGCGAGTTTTGGTTTCACGACCATGACGACAATTCTTTGTTGTTCTCATTGTGCGACTAGCTACCCGATGCGAGAGCACTTCTTCTTTTTTTTTTAAGCGAGACTTGACCGGTCTTTGCTATTGGGGTGGCGCGCCGCCTCCACCATTTGGAAGCGGCAATAGCTAATATAAGATGATGACTCACGGTTAGGTGGGGTGGCGTGGCGTGGGGTGGGGTGGGGGAGGGGGGTGTGTGTGTTTTTTTTTTTAAATAGAAAATAAATTAAAATTTAAAATTGGCATCTTCGATGTTTGCTTTTTTTTTTCTTTTTAAAAAAAATAAAAAATAAATTAAAATTTAAAATGGGTCGCTTAATAACTTTTGTGGCTCAAAAGCGGGTTGAGTTGACCCGAAAGTAAATATGAGACCGTATAAAATCAGACTGGGTTGAGCATAATTAAAATTTCTATTTGTGACAAATTTATTTTTCTTTTTATGTTGTAATGATAAAATAAAAATTTGAATTTTAAATAATATGATTACTTAATAATAAAAAATAATTTAATAAAAAAAAGGATAATTGCATCAAAGGTCTCCAACATTTCAAAATCATTGGAGATATGCCCCTAACCTAAAATAATTGCACCAAATGTTCCCAATGTTTTAAGAAATAGGCATGGGAGGTCCCTCTTGGCAGTTTTCGTCCGTTTTCTCCATTAAACACCTCAATTGGACTGCACGCTCTTTTTTCCCAAAATTAAGTTATTGGAAGTGTAATGGCAAAAATGTAAGAGAATTTGGATTGTTCTTGAGAAAATGAATCACACTTGTTGATTTCAACTTCTTGAACTGCTCAAAGAAGAAAACCCTCAGTTGATTATCAGATTCTAGCAATGGCTAATAATTCCTTATTGAAAAAAATGAATTATTGAATCCACTAAAAATCTCTTTGCACACAAATGATTCAAAGGCGAAACCTTTATCTAGTGCTAGGCGATTGCGAGGAGTTTCTTAGGCTTCCTCCCACCAAAGGCTCCAAGGAAGACTAGGAGGACTGCCGTATTCTCGGCCTTGTACTCCTCCACGGCGAGGAGGTGATTTCACTTACCGTTGAGGGTCCGCCGCTTTCGGGTGAGTCACGTGTTAAAGCTATTGGTGTTAATGCTGTTCTGGGACCCAGTATTGGTTGCGCCGCGGGCTTTGGTGTTCCTACTGGGTTTGTTCGAGGCCTAGCCGAGGCTTCTTTGGACCGATTAGAGGTGTTGATAGACCGCCCCAGGATGATCTGACCCCAGATTTCAAGACCCCAATTTCTTATCCTCGGTGGCCGTCGCAGTTCATCAACAATGACTTGATCTAGGATGATGCGAGGCCCGGATAACGGTGGTTGAAGAAAAATCCAAGAAGTGGGTTTTCTTCTTTCGCAGATGATTCGGTGGCGGAAGAAGAATCCAAGAAGTGGGTTTTCTTCTTTGATCAAGAAACGGTGGTCAAGAACAATCCAAGAAGTGGGTTTTCTTCTTTGACTGTAGAAACAGTGGCTGAAGAACAATCCAAGAATCCAAGAAGTGGGTTTTCTTCTTTGAATGCAGAAACGATGGATGAAGAACAATCCAAGAAGTAGGTTTACTTCTTTGAGCAGTTCAAGAAGTTGAAATCAACAAGTGTGATTCATTTTCTCAAGAACAATCCAAATTCTCTTATATTTTTGCCCTTACACTTTCAATCACTTAATTTGGGGAAAAAAGCGCGTGCAGTCCAATTGAGGTGTTTAACGGAGAAAACGGATGGAAACTGTCAAGAGGGACCTTCCATGCCTATTTCTTACAATGTTGGAGACGTTTGGTACAATTATTTTAGGTTATGGGCATATCCCCAACGATTTTGAAACGTTGGAGATCTTTGATGCAATTATCCCATAAAAAAATTAAAATTTCGGACCGATTTTCACTTTTTATAAAGATTAGGAATCCAATTGTAAATTTCTATATTAAAAATAAAGTTAGGGACTACTTGCGCCAATTGAAAGGTTCAAAAAAATATAACTTGACCATTTTATCCCTACTAATAAAGACAAAAAAATTTAGGGACCATTTGCGCACCTAAATGAAAGGTTTTTAACGGAATCCGTAAAAAATGACCAATTGCACACCAAACAGTAGAAGGTGAGGGACCATTGCGTCAAAAATGAAAGGTTAGGGACCATTTGCGCACTAACGTGATACGTAATGGACCATTTGCGCCAATTTCCCTTATATTTAAACTACAGTTTTGTTTGACGCACCACATTTTAATTGCAACGAAGGTTCACATCCTTTGTTTATTATCGTATTTATATTCTCAAATTTTTTCGTTACATTCTTATCTTTAAACTTCAATTAATTAGCACATTTTGTTCTTGATGATTGCTTTTGTCCAAATATTCTGTTAGCGCTTTGAAATGAGGTGAAATATTTTATTGAAATTTTATATATATATATATATATATATTACTTATTTAAAATTATGAGAGGCAAAGAAGTCTTTTTACATCATTCTAATGGATTTTTTGGACGAAAACTATCATCAAAGACAAAATGTAATAATTAATCAAAGACTGGTAATAATAATAAAAAAAAAAAGCGGCAAAAAAAATTTAGAAACATAGGTAAGCAATGAACAAACTCATTAGGCAGGGGGCAGATACTTTGGCTCAAACCCACATTTGCACAAGTCCTCTCTGTCTGTACACTCAAGTTCCTCTCACGGTTCAAAATCAGAAGTCCAAATAAACGTTTATAAAGAATTTTTTAAATTGTGTCTTTTTGACAAGATATATTTAAATATTCACCAAATTTTTATTTTCAAAACTTGTATGAGTAATATATTCACTTATATTTATATCTTCTATTCATCTGCATAAATTACCACGACTATCTATTTTTACTTTAAGTTGAATCCACTTTAAATGACTATAAGATCCACTCAAATTCTAGATCAAAATTGCTCATTGACTAGTTTATACAATCCATTTCCCAATAAAGACACCAATAAAAACCACTTAAAATGGAAGGTGAGGCAATTTAGGTGACATAATTACTTCATACGCAACAAGCACCAACATAGATTCTTTCCTTGCCTAAAATAGTATTTCGGGTTTATCTATGAAGATTTGAATTCTTATAATTCCCAAAGAGGGAAGATTTTTGCCATTTAGGAGTCCATAAATTAAGGCATGTGTGACCCAAATTCTGCTCCACCAAGCCCTCTTTACAACCATTTTAGTCAAAGATCAAGTGGCAAATAAAGCGTCATCCAATAACCCAAAAGGGAATTTCACTAAAGAACACGAACATATTCGTCAAGCAAATCATTCAAAGATTCAAATTTTCAAAAATAAATTTTTGGGTCAAGATTTAGACCTCCCTATCCCCATCCACCAACACCTACTCATAGGGGGAATCTCTTAGATGGCATGGAATTCAATCATCAATTTAGTTGTATTATTAAAACTAGTGGGTTAGGCAATTATATATTATATTTTTGTTTTGAGTATAATGTTGACGTAACGCAGTTCACTCATTTTTAATGATGAAATTTAAGAAAAATTGAAATCCGAGGATGAAAATTAGTTTGTTTTCTCGTATCTAAGTTACTTTACAAGATTTAGGTGATCTAATTGGAATCTTTATTAAGTTTTTTATTTTCTCCTTTTGTTTGGTACAAGATTTCATAGTCTCTGTGCTCAATTGCTCCTAATCTCCAAACTTAAAAAAAGGAAATGAATAGTACATTATTGGCAAGTGAAAACATGCACGTGTGCTAAGTTGCCTAGGAATTTCCTTATTAAAAACATGCCTGGCATACCAGTCTATACAACTGAGTCAAATTAAAATATGTAATTTTTATGGGAACTATACTCAGTGGCGGAGCCAAGAATTTAAAGTTGGGGTCTCTCAAGCGGTGATGGGTCAGAGCTTTCTGGGTGCCCCTTTTTTTTTTTTCTCAAACCATGATTCTTTGAACCAATTTTATGATAATCTAATATTTTTTATGTTATAATCTTTAAAAGTTTACAAGAAGACATTGAATACAATCGATTCATGCAGTTAGGCGTATTTTATACTCACTTCGTGTTTGTTCTGATTACTTGTAAAGACTAACTTCAATACTTTCTTCTTGGTTATTGAATTATTCTAATTTAATCCGAGTTAGATTGGACTTTATTTGTTTAGTTTATTTATTGTTAGGTTTGGGCTTTACTATTTTTTATTTTGGTTGATTATTAAGAAGAAGAAGTGATCTTAAAAGCATGTTTGATTCTACTATTTAGGAAAAAAATCGATTTTTCACAAACAAATTTTGGCCCACATTTTATTCAATAAATTTGTAATTTCAATTTTACCTTTCTTATGTCTATCTAATTAGTAAATAGAGGGACAAATTGGTAAATTAGTAATAAATAAAGTAACCAAAAGTCAACATTTGTGGGCTATAATTAATTAATTAGCTTCACTCTTGCTGAGAATAATCTATCTTTCCTCCAATATTAGTAGAATCAAACACAATATTTAAAAAAAAAAAAAAAAATCAGAAAGTTGGGGTGTCCTGGTCTCCCCCAGGACCCACCCCCACCCCCACCCCCACGCCCTTGACTATACTTAATTCATCATTTTATTACTTATTAACGATACCGTGCACTTATCTAACATGGACCGTGCTTGTATTGAGGGTGAATTGAGTATACGACTTAACCTACTTCATAAACATAGTTTAGGTTCCCAAAAGCTTGAATCAATACACAAGTTTCTCTATATTATTTATGTTCACGTGTCTAAGTCAAGTTTTGAGGAATCGAATTTGAGTTAATGAAATACTTCTTAAACAACATACACAAGTTCAACAACGTTAATTTGAGATGTGCTAATCATGCAATTTGTTGGATTAAGAATTAAAGAATACCAATGTATTCTGAAGTGTGTATTAACTGTACAAAAAACCGTCTTTTTATAGGAGATGGAACGTAACCTTAACTCTAATACAATTCAATCACATTAACCATAATACAATTCTACAACCTTAATTATAATTAAGGAAAATAGTATTTACTAATATATGCTGACATAATTATTATCCATAAAAAAAGATTAGAACTATGATATATTGATTATTAGTTTTTGTCACAACATTACGTGTAAGTTGGACAAATTAAAGGAGATCAATTAATCAACGACACGTGTTCTTTAAATTAATCGCCAGCTATAATATTTTAATCCTTTACTGCAAATTTATATAGATTTTCCATGTAATTAAATTCATATTTTCCCTAACGACGTCCTCCGATAAAAAATAAATGATTGATAAGAATATTTTCTAACCATGATGAAAATCCGTTTACGACAATTCCCTATCGGCATGTGTCTCAGTACTTAAAAAGAGAAGTTAAAACAAAGCAACGATGTACTAAATATCACACTAGTGTACCGTAATTTTTGTGTATTATATGAAAAATATTGCAAATTTAAAATTGAGTTGAAAGCAAATTTAATATTCTCACGATCAAATAGATGAAGACATTCGATTTAGTGAGAAAATTGAAGAATACTTAACCTTCTTCGAATTTGTGAATCTACCTATAAACTTGATAAACAACATAATTCTCTTATTTCTTTCTATTTTATTATTCCCATTTTTCTTCTTGATCCTTTTATCTTATAAAAGACTACGGATAACAATGGAGTAGAACGGGGCTAGGGAGAGACGGAGGGCGGACTCCATTCCTCTCCCCATTTTGCCATTTAATTTTAATAATTTATTTTTGCCATTTTTATATAATTATATGAAATTTTCATTAATATTGCAAGAAGCATGTTTTTCGTACTGACGCAGAGCAAAATCCCGAACCCCGCCCTTGCTCCAATAGTCCAAATAATCGTGAAGAGTGGATCACCACAAAAATTGGATTGAGTAGTATGGGCAATGGTTTAATGCCCCTAGTGAATACATCTTATAATGTATATTGGACATTTGTCCAGTGGGCATTGAAAGAGTATTTGACTTGTTTGTTAAATACTTTTTCATTTTTCAATACCCACTAGAACATTAAATCATCTTCTGAGTGATATTTCTATAGTAAAGTAATATCAAATTAAAATTGACGAGCTTACGAAAGCGTCTTTACGTATTCACACTTTGTATTAATCTACTTTACGAACGTTATTGCTAGGGTCAACATATTGAGTTAATCGATACTTTAAATTCATCATAACTCAAAAGATTAATCGTTTGATGAGATATTATAAACCAATTTTTTAGTTTATTTTCTTTTTTCATGTTAAAAATAGATTGAAAAGTTAAAAATTACGACTGAAAAAAATTAAAATAAATTTTTAAGCTTTGTCAAACAAATTCTAAACCAATCTCTTCCGAACATCCACCCACAAGTTGAAATTTGTAGGGTTTAACTAATGAGTGGCAATTGTGCCAAACATTGCGTCATGACAAACAGTGCCGACATTATATGACGTAAGGAATATTGACTATTTCCGACAATGGGCCCCATGACACTATTATTTTATAATTAGTGACGTTTTAATACGTTGGGCATTCCTTCATCCTTTCTATTCTCGTCATGTAATCGTGCGGCGCTCCTCAAATCTGTCACTATTTTTAAACCATTATTTCTATTTATATAATTAATTAATTAATCATTACTAGATGGTACAATGAGCGAGTGTCTCGTGTTATAAACTATTTTCATTAGATCGATGACATTATATTTTTTTAATTAATATTGAATACGTGTAGATAATTTTTTTAACTTTTATCTCAACCTTAAAAAGAAAAGTCGTAAACAACAAGTGGATATGTTATAATGATTAGCCTTTCGGGTGCTCTTAGAGGTATTGAACAAGTCGATCGATAAGAAATAACACAGGCATGTTTAAAAAATTCGAGGCTCATTGCTACTTGTCTGATCAAGGCTTGTGCACTTGAGCAGTTATGGAGAGTCAATCTATATATTTAGAAAGTTGCTCAATCGTTGTAGAGTTACCATTGCATCTGAGTCCTTAAATATGTGATACTCTAGCATATATATGTTTGAGAGTGCTTAAATTAAAATTTTAGTTGGTCAAACTGGTCAACATATTTTTTATCACACATTTCGTAGGACCCACAACTTACATTCTATTTTTTATCTACATATTTACCAGCAACTTATAATATAAGCATTTAAAAAATAATTTCAGCACTATCAAACATGCGTTGAATCTTGTTTCTGGCTTTATTGAAGTTGGGACGGCCTATTGAATAAGAGATGGAATGAACTTAGATTGGGCGGCCCACCATTCTCAATAATTAATTTTGTTTTAAGGGCCAAATTTTTAAAAATAAAAAATAAAATGGCTCCTGGAAATTAGCCAGGCACGTTGTGACATGCCTCTATTTACTTGACTCTCTAGATGAGCTGCCCCACAACTCACTTTTTTGAATAACCAGTTTCACAACACGCTTCTTCAAACAAACTGAACCAAATAAGGTTTGAGTAGTCGACATTTTTTAACACCTGTAAGTGCCCCTCTTACAACGGTTTTACAAGTGATTGGTGCCTTCGAACTTTTAGTCCTTGTTTGATAAAATTTTTTTTTTTTTTATCAATTTTTCAATTGGTCAAAATTTAATTTTAACTTTTATTAATTTTTCTACCATACATTATATCGAATTCTATCATAATATACTAAAAACTTTATTAAAGGAGCTCTTAATTGAAATTTTCTGAAAATTGATACGTTTTGAAGTCCCATAAGCCATATAGCTTACTGGATCGAAAAGAAAGTTGACTCTAGTCAACTCTCAAGTATAACAGTTAATCCTATATTCCCTCAATCACTGTACTTTTCACTTGGTCGAGCCCTATATATACACTCATGCCCTTGTCTCTCCATGCCAAGAGCCTCAAAGCCAACTCCACTTTTCAGCTTTAATTTCTTTCTTTCCTCACAAATCTACACCAAAAATGAGATCAAGTGAATTCGAAAGCCTCTGGTTTTTCGCCATAGCTTCAAATTGCAAATCATTCACTTTCATAAACTCCATAACCTTTGCATTTCTTCTTCTTCTAGCATGGCTGTGCATGAACTTGATTTTCTGGGCAAACCCTGGTGGCCCAGCTTGGGGTAAACGTAAATGGAGAAAACTACCGTTAGCTGCCGGTACGAAGCCGATACCCGGTCCCAAAGGTATCCTGATTATCGGCAGCATGAAACTCATGTTGGGTTTAGCACACCGTAAACTTGCAGCCATGGCGGAATCTTGCAAAGCCAAGCGTCTAATGGCGTTCAGCCTTGGCGAAACATGCGTAATCGTTACGTGTAACCCTGACGTCGCTAAAGATATATTAAACAGTTCTGCTTTTGCTGATCGTCCGATGAAAGAATCCGCCTATAATCTTATGTTCAACAGAGCTATTGGGTTCGCCCCCTACGGCGTTTACTGGCGAAGCCTCCGAAGAATCTCCGCCACGCACCTCTTTTGTCCGAAACAAATTAAGGCGTCGGAGTTTCAAAGGTCGGAGATTGCTAATCAGCTGGTGGTAATGTTTCAGGCTGAAAAGGGTGAGATTCGGGTCAGGGATGCACTGAAACGGGCTTCTCTAAACAACATGATGTGCTCTATATTTGGAAAAAATACGAGCTGGATTCTTACAATTCTGAGACAAATGAATTGCAGAGATTGGTGGATGAAGGTTATGATTTGTTGGGTATGATGGATTGGTCGGATCATCTTCCATGGTTGGCGGATTTCGACATACAAAAGATCCGGTTCAGATGCTCCAACCTCGTACCCAAAGTGAACCGGTTTGTCGGCCGTATTATCCACGAACACGAACAAGGCGGAATCCGGCAAGCTCTCCCGTGATTTTGTGTCTGTTTTGCTGTCTCTACAAGGGCCTGATAAATTGTCAGAATCCGACATGATCGCCGTTCTTTGGGTCAGCAAAAAAGCATATATCCTTTTCTATGATTCATGTTTAACTATTAAATTATAAGTAGATATCCTTTTGCGGCTTATAACCATCAATAAGGTAGACATGACAAAGGTTTTGACCAGAATCAAATGATTGAACATGTTTACAATATTTATAAGTTGGTCAAATATTATTTTTATCTATATTTTTAATAAAATCTATAATTTTTATCTATTTTTTATTCACATATTTTGTAAAATCTATTATCTATAATCTAAAAAAAATTACCAAACAAGCACATACATGTACGAGTTCTTGAGGTTTGATCGATTAATATATTTCCATTGATTGATTTTTTCCAATGTTGCAGGAAATGATTTTTAGGGGTACTGATACTGTGGCAGTTTTGATAGAGTGGATATTGGCAAGATTAGTGTTGCGGCCTGATGTCCAATCAAAGGTCCACAATGAGTTGGACAAGGTTGTCGGAAGTTCACGTGCGGTGACAGAGACCGATTTGACAGAATTAGTATATTTGGCTTCAGTGATAAAGGAGGTACTAAGGTTACATCCACCGGGCCCACTTCTATCTTGGGCTCGATTAGCAATAACTGACTCAACTGTAGACGGACATCACGTTCCAGCTGGGACCATGGCAATGGTAAACATGTGGGCCATCACTAGGGATCCACACGTTTGGGATGATCCATTGGAATTTAAGCCTGAGAGGTTTTTAAGTGAGGCTCAAAATTTAGAATTCTCGGTGCTCGGATCTGATCTCAGGCTTGCACCATTTGGGTCTGGTCGGAGGTCTTGCCCTGGTAAGACGTTGGGTTTGACAACTGTCACATTTTGGGTCGCATCACTATTGCATCAGTTCGAATTCAAACCTTGTGGTGAAGTTGACTTGTCAGAAGTGCTAAAACTTTCCTGTGAAATGATTAATCCATTGATGGTTAGGGTTCAACCCAAGTGATCTATTTGAAGCTCAAGGTGTTGGCACGTTACATAATTAAAAAAGTAAAAAAAAAAAACATAAAAAATATAAAGAAAATGAAGAACTATCATGCATGAAAGCAACTTCCATGCTTGATCAAATCCAAACCCTCCCAAACAATAAAATAGAATAAACCACCCTCTTTATGTTTACCTCCTCTTTGCTTTTGTGAGTTCTTGTTGGTGATTTTACCCTTTTCTCCTTCTTTTGAACAATTTGTAAGAAGGATTGTTTGACTCTTATGTACATAAATGTCAAAGTAATACTAGTTTCATTGTCAATCTCTTTGTTAACTTTTGTTTACTCCACCCTTTTATATTAATTAAGTTTGGCAAATCAAATAAAACCATACAAAAATTATGCATAAAATTAAAGTAGATAATGTTACAGTAGATTGTGGTGGATATTATTTATAAAATTTTCATTTAAAAAAATATTGTTTGCACTATCTTTCTTATCCGGTCTAAATCCACCTTCCCACTCCGTATTATGTTATCGGATTAGCTTAAGAATGATAGTGCAAATAACATTATTTTGAATAAAAAATTAAAAAATACTATACACCTTATATCTACCTTAATACCATCTACATAGTATATGTACTCTAATTTTATACTTAATTTCTTATATAGTTTAATTCGATGTACAATTATCTTGTATGTACTCTAATTAATTTTAAAAAATACTATACACATTATTTTTTATTACTTTCTTATTGATTTACACATATAATAACTTTAGGGGAATACTTTGTAATCTAAAAATATTAATTAATTAAGTAAAACTAAAATGTACTACATAAAACCGGTTTTAGTCATGGTAAACATAATTGATCAGTCATTATAGAGGATTATATTATCTCAAATAGTGAATGGTTTAGTTATTTTAAGTTCAATTATTAATAATAGAGTATTTGAAGATAATGTAAGGCATAAAATTAGAACGAATTCAATTAAAAGGAGTTGTTCTACATATATTCAATGTAATAATTATGATTAAATTTAAATTGAAAATGCGAAGTAAGTTAACTAATCAAAACATAAGTTCTAAAGCCTAACATACATGTTAGCCTTCTGACTTGAGGGGATTATTGTTACGTTAAACGTCGTGTTTGAGTCCTAATCACTTCCACATAGAAGAATATAAACAACATTGGATGATCCCGCCCTTGAGGCTGAGCCGATGCACCAATGGTCTTGGGGTTGAGGCTCAAGACGAGGTTCAGACTGATGCGCTTAGGGACTAAGCCAAGGCTTAAGGAGCTCAAAGTTTAAAAGGACCAAATCTAGACATCTTAGTTTATACGTGATTCTAATTACCTAGATACTCAATGAGCTTTTTAGATTTTGGAGAATAAGCTCGCAAGATGACAAACATAAGACAATGAACCAGAGATGCCCTGCTACAAATATTTGGTGAAATGTACTACTTATCGAAGTAGTTCACTTATCAAGTCAAGGTGTCATACATCATTTTGCTCCAATAAAGAAAAACAAATGATTAGATGAGACAAGGCACGAAGCAATTGTCCCAGAACAATTGCTATTACAAGAAAGCCTACCAAAAGCGCATGTAAAAGTAACCCCTTTAGTATGAAAAGAAAAAAAATTATTTCTCTATCCTTTAGCTCCAAATCTTGAAAACTAAACAATTCGTATAGTACTCATCGGTTAAAGGTCGATCGTGTATTCCTCTTTTGAAATTTGTTTTTATTTTTAATATTAATTAGTAAATAAATAAAAAATGACTCAAGTAGTTGAGATATATATATCGTAATCGTACAGAAGATGTACAAATCTAATAACAAGGTTGAAGAATGAGAGGCCGACAAAAAGTCTCCCCAATTCATAAAATTAAAATTAAATAAATATACTTACATATATAACGTGGGTTCTCTGGCACCAAAGAGAAATGGGACATATATATTAATAAACTAATTAATTTTAATAAATATAGGAAAATACTAAACAATTCCAAGTTTTTGGGATAAACAGGAGAATTGAGAGGGATATTTTATTTTTAAATATTAATTGACTTGAGGGAGAGATAAGTTATCTCTAATTATAATTTCACAATTATCAACGTAGAAGTACCAAATTTCATTAATTTATTTAAATTTTATTTATAAATTACTCTTCAAATACAATACTTAACAAGTCACTTACAGTACCTAACATTATTAATGTACAAACGTCAAATATTTATCATTTACATCTTTGACATATCAATTTATTTAATATTATTTGCTCTGTGGGTTTGTGTACGTCATTGCTGATTAAGAGTCTATTATTGTTAATAAATTAAAATTTAAGTGAATTCAAAATGATTTATGTTGGAAATTGGTTTAAGAATTTGAGAAATTGACAACTAAAATGATTTTGTGTTAATTTGGTCAAAATATACAGATTCGACCTAATCTGTTTAGACAAAATAGTTTTCCACTTCGAGAAAACGGAGTTCGACCTACCCGGTCAGGTCGTGGGAGTCGAGGGGGTAGCACTCTTCATGGGGGTTTGGGGGCAACGCTCCGAAAGAGAATTCAAATTTCTCTGCATGTGTTAAAGGGTATATTTGGCATCTCGAAACCAATATCGAATGAATGAAATTACAGAAAATGACAAATTTTGGTCAAGTTTTGACCATGCGATGGCATGAGTATTTTACCATGCAATCGCAACTTGCTTAATTTTTAAGCAGAACGTTTTTTAGTCCTATCATGCGATCGCAGGAGATAAAGCTATGCGATCGCATGGTTAGCCTGGACTAAATTTTGTCTTCAAAAGTGTACCTTGCGATCGCATAGATTTATGCGAACAGACATGTCCTTTTGAAGTGTTGCACGAATTGGCTCCACACAATTTCTTTTTCAACCGATCATCCTCTATATTTAGGATATTTTGGACATCCTTTTTACAGAAAACTGATATGCAAACACTTTAAATCTCATACATTCATATCTTGAACCAAAAATTATTGCATTTGTTGCATAAAAATTCTGGTTTTCATTTCATTTCATCGGTTGGAGTACAAAATATTTTTGGTTAGTTGTGCTTGTGTTTTAAAGTGCTACAAACATAATCAGAAGTTGTTGTATCTTGGGAGTCGATTGCCACAAACCGTAGGCACCGTTGCAGGGCAAAATTGACTTAATGACAAAGTGTTCAACATTTGCCTCAACTTGTATATCATCCATTTCATTCAATTTTTCTTGCTTTGGAGTCACTTATACAAAATCCGCCAACAATTTATACTAATATATCTGACTTTGGAATGAAATCTTGACCGCTACCACGTAATAAACTATTATAATATAAACGAAAAATAACAAGAACACACAGATTTAACGTGAGAAATTCTAGAACAATGAAAAAAACTCATTATATCAAAGATAGTTATAAAGAAAAGCTGATTTACTAATTCTAGAATACATGATATATATATATATATATAGACTCGTGTGAAAAGAATTCTAATTCTGATTCATACCGCCCCTTCCGCTACCACTACAAACTCTTTTTTTTTTATATATATATAATTTTAATTTCATCATATATGTCGCATTGCGAACTTTTCGAATTTGGCCCAAAAGAATTTGAGTCACCGAACTCTAACATAAATCAATCATCTTCTTTAATTGTAGAAAATATTAAGGAACTAATTAATAATAGTAATATTGCACTAATCATGACCTTTAATTGTATATAGCAAATTCAAGAAAATGCATTTTATACGTACATCAATGGGATTTATTACTTTGAATTATCTTTTCTCATTTTTAGCAAAATAAACATGGGCTTAGATGGAAGGTTCGTCATTGACCTCTTATATGAGACATCTAACTTATCTACAAATTATCTTAAAAACACAGCAATACGAAACTAAGATACGTGTTCTCAATTCGGATTTTACGAGATTTTTTTACTATTTATGAATTACAATAAATTTCATGAATTTGAATAGGATTCGATATAATTTATAAGATTTCAACATAATTCTATATTATAAATTTTAATGAATTTCTATGGATTTTCATGAATTTGTGATATTTTTATTAAAATATAGTAATTTTATCTCTACATTCAAATTTGTGTAGAGAAATTTTTAAAATTCCACAATACCATTTCGATGTCTATTTTTTTGGGAATCAAATTAAGTCGGAATGAACGACTTGTTCTAAAATTAATGTTGACAACCCAACTTACCACAAAAATGCATCATTTTCTTTGTTGTGAATAGACTAATAGCACTTGAAAAATATTAGAAACAGACAACTAATTATCCGTGCCCACTATTAAAAAAAATAAAAATAACCCTCAAATGTGACATGTTCATATGGATTACTTTAATTATTTTGGCCACAAATAACAAGTCTTGAGGCTTTAAATTTAATGTGAAGATATATTCACAATTTTGTTTAAAGACATAATGCGTGTTTATCAATAATAGAAAAAATGGTATTATTTATCAAACATAATTTTTTTTTACTACTATAATAAAAATAAATTATTTGAAAAATGTAATAGAATTATATAAGATGGATTTTATGGAGTTCGTAATATGTATTAGTTTTTTTTTTTACTTTAATCACTCATAGAGCACAAATTGAATGTAAATTTTTGAAAAGTAAAACAAAAAATGATATAACTTTTGACTCAATCACCGTAAAAGCAAATTCTAACTTTGTCATTAGAAAATAAGATCTTTAACCTTATTGTTTACTTTTTTTTAAAAAAAAATTCTTAGATTTGTGTACCACCTTTTATAGGTTTTTTTCCTCCCATGCAACAACTTCGAGTACTTAGTTCGTCTACTCGTATGTGGCCTTTAAAGCTTTTTTTTTTTTTCAAATACCAAGCGGAAATCACTTTATTAATTGAGATAGCTGAAAATTACAAACGATATAGAAATAATCAGAGGCCCAAAATTAGTTTATTGGCCTCTCGAATGTAAAGTGACATGTCTTATAATGGACTTTTGGAAGTAGTGCTACAATATCATAAATAATCAAAATATTAGCATACTATGTGCACGAGTACTTAACAATAATCAAAATATTGGTCATCTTTATGGTTTCAGAAATAAAGTCTTTCTGTCACGAATCCTATCTTAACTTAACGCTAATATCCGTGACCATCAAGGATGATGGAGAAAGTTAGCTTGACAAGAGATTATGAGTGGTTGTAATGATAGCAACTTCGTGCAATGAGTAGAGAACCTTAACAATAGAGTTTGGAGAAGCCGCTTTACAGAAAGTTTTCCTATGGAGTTGGGAAGCTTTCTACCAAAGCAAATGACAATCAGAGTCTGTTTGGTTATTAAATATAGGGGCCGAAGGCGATAATGTATGGCAATAACATTGTCGTAATTTCATAATATTGTGAAGGCAATAACTCAATGGTCGAGTATCCGATGGGATTGAAACTTTGTAGACTTATATTGAAGATGTTAGTTTCGCTACAGATCAAACAGTGCGTCATTTGGAGGTATGCATGGAGCATCAATTATAAAAATTATGATTCTTCGGTCAAAAGACGTTTAATGGTATCTCTTGGATTATTTCTATGCATCAACGAGCCATAAATGCTCTACTACAAATAATTGGTGATATGTACCACTAATCGAAGTAGCTCACTTATCAATTCAAAGTGTCATACATCATTTCTCACCAATAAAAAAAAAAAAAGACGAATGACTAGATGAGACAAAGCACGAAACAGTTGTCCATGAACAATTGCCACTACTAGAAAGCCTACAGAAAGCGCAGGTAAAAGTGTCCCCTTTATCATGAAAAGAAAAAAATGATTTCTCTGTGTCCTTCATCTCCCAATTTTGAAAACTAAACAATTCGTATAGTAGTCATCAGTTAAAGGTTGGTCGTGTATTCCTCTTTTGAAATTTGTTTTTATTTTTAATATTAGTAAATAAATAAAAAATGACTCAAGCAGTTGAGATATATATATCGTAAAAATACAGAAAATTTATAATCTAATGACAGGTTAAAGAATGAGAGGCCGACTAAAAGTCTCCCCAATTCAAAAATTAAAATAAATAAATATACTAACCTATATAACGTGGGTTCTCTGGCACCAAAGAAATGGGACATATATATTAATAAACTAATTAATTTTAATAAATATACGGAAATACTAAACAATTCCAAGTTTTTGGGATAAACAGTAGAATTAGATGGATTTTTTTTAAAAAAATTATTATTTGTTATGTCTTGCTGTACATGTGGCAGTACGGATCTACAGGAATGGGAGAATTTTTAAGTTCGCCTAATCTTCAACGACAAGGCATGAAATTTAAGAATTGACCAACAAGCTACTTAAGTTCGACTTTGACGTATCTATTTTGCCTTCGTCGCCTAACTAAAGCTTGGTGAAAGATCCGAGTACAACACATCACATTATCCACTAAGAGATCCCCACATGGTGAATCAACCACCGAATTTGTTGAATAAGATGACCGTGTCAGTGACCTTCTGTTCCATTGTCAAAGAATCCGCTAGAATTATGACCCTTCTAATAAGAGGGCGACACGTGGTAGAAAAAATGGAGAAAGACCAAAAAGCCCAAATACTTATAACATCTATAAATAGTCAAAATTAATCAAAGAAAATGGAGAATAATTATAAACTTTAATCAAATTTTTGCTCCTTGTATTGTCAATCCTTAGTTGGTAATTAAAGAAGGTTGAATTATTCTTCCAAGCAAAGAGATGGGAAAAGATTTATCGACTTCAATTTTAATGGTCAACAATATTAATTGACTTGAGGGAGAGATAGGTTATCTCTAATTATAATTTCGCAATTATCAACTTAGTGGTACCAAACTTCGTCAATTTATTTTAAGTTTTATTATTATAAATTATTCAACAAATGCGATATTTAATGAGTCAATTACAATATTTTACGTGATTAATGTATAAACGTCAAATATTTATTGTTTACAACTTTGACATATTAAAGTATTTAACTTTTGTATCACTATAAAAAACGAATGGGAGGTTTGTGTGCGTCATTGCTGATTAAGAGTCTATTATTGTTAATAAATTAAAAATTAAGTGATATTAAAATGCTTCAGACTTTGGAATGAAATCTTGACCACTATCAAATAATAAACCAATCATCTTCTTTAATTGTAGTAAATATTAAACAACTAACTAATAATAGTAATATTGCACTAATCATGACCTTTAATTGTATATTGCAAATTTAAGAAAATATATTTTATTACGTTAATTATCTTTTCTCATTTTTTATCAAAATCGACATGTTTTTATATAGAAGGTTTGACGTTGACCTCTTATCTTATTCATTGGATCGATAGCGTTTCCATCAAATTCCAACATAAAACTCGACCATTCAAATCTAATAGCATTTTCATCTCTAAATCACAACACATCTAATTTGACATTCAAAGTCAAAATAGCCACGGTCACCACCTCTTAATGGTCGTGACACCAACAAGTAACCGTTTTGATATCACTTGATGAAAAAGTATAAAAAACCCAAACAGACGGGACATCTCGCCTCTTTGCCACCCAATATTGACTGGATCTACCAGCAAATTAGCAGTAAAGACAGTTAAAGAGACATGGAGTCTATGAAAAGGATGTAATGAAGGATATGTACCTATCTGAAAAAGACTTCCTACCTATGCAAAATAGTTATAAAATTTTATAAAGCTAAACAGCTAAATCTTCTTTCTTAGACTTGTCCACATAGATTAAGACTTGAAAAGGAAAGTCTAAACAAAAACAAACATAGCAGATGACAACCCATGTTTGGACAGGGAAAATCTTATCCAAAAACGTTTGATATATTTTATGTCTATTTCAATCTTGTCAATTGATTGTAAGCTTTTGTGTCCAAAATTATTTGTTTATGAAGAAGTGTGGTTACCATATGATTTCACTAGTGTTAAATCTTGGTATAAACAAGGTTTAACAACTAATTAAACCAACTTGCTAATTAACATCTCTATGATTTGGGAAAATAATTTGGCCGTCACGTGGTTGTTACAAATAGTCTTAACAGAGTTGACTCTACAAAAACGTGATATTTATAAAGACGTATGTTTAATTCTAACTTGTTTATCGAGTACGACACTGTAATTTTCGAATTAAGAATAATCGCTACTAAAAATATGAATTAAGATGCTACTCGTTGATATGACCTAGCTATCCCACCAATTTTGTAGCATATTTACGTATTGATGACCAACTAGTAAATATATTAAACTAAATCATCATAAACCTTGTGAGAAATAAGTGTTAATATATAATAATTTCAATTAAAACTAATTGGAGTAGAGGTAGCTATCGATACAAGCTATCTTATAGAATATTGAAATGTAACAATCTTGGAATTTTAAATGTATTGACGAACAAATTGTGTCCTTTCACCAATGAAATCACTAAGAAATTTGTTAAAGATAATTAGATTATTCTCTCTCAATTACGATATGTTATGAATAGTTTGAATTTACTCAGAACTTGACATGACTGATTGAAATGTACTAATTTGAAATGAAAAGAACATCTCAATATGTTCATTAGCAAATTGCGTTTTTAATAAATCAAATCACTCAGTAATTAATTAAGACTGTTGAATTACTATTTATTAGAAACAACTTTGCCTCTAGTAATCAATATTCTAAAAAGTATAAAGTGTGGTTAAGCGTGAAAGTCGAACTTCAAGCATTTCAAGTCTAGGCGAGAGCAAAACAAAAGTAAGGCGATAACAAAGCATGAGACGTGGCTAGGCGTGGATGCCGCATTTCACGTCTAAGTAGAGCTAAACGAAGCTTAAGCAGGTTTTAGATTCAATACTTTACATATATGATATATGCTAACTAGATTCCAAAAATGTCACTAAATCGGATTACATCTATGTATACTAATCTATGATGTAACATGATTTCATAACAAAATTCTGACACAGTCTTGCCATAAATCGGACTTAATCCATGTAAAATAAAATAAAATATTCCCAAGCATAATATTTGTAATAAATTTGTATTGAAAAAGTATAGCACAATGAAGACTTTTAAATTAGAAAAATTACGTATGTTCACAAAAAAAAAAAAAAGATTTATTGGATTTCCAAATAAAAAATTTAAAATATACCCATAACAAACCGAATTTTAATGAAATATTGGTTTTAGTAATGTTATCATTCAAATTATCTAAATTGTCATTCAATATAATCAAAATCAAAATTCAGAAATCAAATCCAGTTCAATACAAATACAATTCAATACAAATACAGTCCATATAAATTTATTATATTTAACAACTATGTTGAAGTTCACCCGAATTGTCAAAAAATTTCAATTCGGAGTCTGATGATGCAAATTGTTACTTGATTGAATATAATAGCTTATTCGTCCCAATTTAATAATATTCAATAACATTAACCAATGTTTAGAAAATCGAACCGGACCAGTCGGTTCAACCGAAAAAATCGAGAACCGGCCACAAAACCGGCCCGATTTACCAATTTAACCGACCTTCAAAAAATCGGACTTAAATCGAAAAACCGGTTGAACCGGTCCGATTTTAATAAAACCGAGATTTTTTTTGGATTAATTTTTAATTTTTAATTTTTTAATTGAAACTTATTAAAAGTCTATTTAAAACCAGGTTTTGTGAGTAATTTTGTCTATACATTTTGGTTTATTTAAAAATAATTTATTTTTAAAAATTTTATAAGATTTTTAGATTAATTTTTAATTTTTTAATTGAAATCGATTCGATCTTTTGACCCTTGACCCGTTGCCTTTTCTAGATCGATAGCCGGTCCGGTTTCTGAACATTAACATTAACACATCAGATGATGCATTCATGTGAATGTCTTAACAATGTATAGCAACAAGAACTAGTATCAAAACGTAGATTGTTATTTTCTTCTTTTGGTGTTTAGTGACTTATTTTTTGTCATATTTGTGTCGCTTTAGGTGGAGAAAGAATGTATAATCTTGAT
>CM042671.1:50969755-50974755 GCA_023638005.1 Forsythia suspensa
ATATAACAACGACAAAGAATGAGTTACGACAAATACTTTGTTTTTTCGTGTTTAATCTAAAAGGATGCTACACGCTGATGCTAAACCTAATTTTAGCTTTGACACAAATCGGTGGCTTGTGATCGAGCTCACAGGCTCTCCATGCAAACTAGCTCTTCGAGCTTGTAGACCTAAGCACCTATGCTCGGCTCACCCAGTTAAGCCTAATTTTGAGCTCACCAATCTAGGCTCGTCTAAGAACGAGTTACCGACGATTCAAGTACGAACTTTCACGAATCAGCTCGCAAGTTTAACGAGTCGTTCGAACTAATTGTCACCTTAGACTACAATATGGAAATATTAATCAATGACTCACATATTTTTGTGACTTGCAAACTTTATCAACTTTTCAACTACATATTTTATTAACATTTTTAAAATTTTATAAAAAACTACGTTTAAACTCCATCAAATAGGCATTATATGTGTGTCATATAGAATGTGCAAATAATTAGTGGATAGTAAGTCATGGGGTCTACTAAATATGTGGAAAAAATATATCGATTAGTTAATTAAAGTGAAATTATAATTTAAGTTTGACTAAACATGCACTTCTCATTCATGAAATGACTTTATATATATATATATTAATTAGGGGGTACAATATTTTTATTATCCTTTTAACAATTTATAATTGTGGGTCCAAGATTATTATTATTATTATTATTATTATTATTATTATTATTATTATTATTATTCACATTTAACAGGTTGAGTTAATGAATGAGATTAATAATTTTTTTATTCTTTTTAAAAAATGAAAATCATATAATTTGAACACTATTAAAATTTAAGGTTCCTGTATAATTTAAAATTATATAAAAATTACTGTATTGAATTATTTACGTCTAACATTTAATTAATGTGAAAAAATAATAATTAACGACAAACAATCTTTAAACTTACGTTTAAGCTCGTCATAAAGCACACCAATACCTTTGTCATTAACACAAATTTTGATGACAAATATAAGTAAATGGGTAGGAAATTAAACATAAAATAACTAATTAACATCATTATATTACTGGAAAAAAAAAAAGAATTCGTTATCAAGTGTTTATGAAACTTTGGCTTTTAACTAAAAATGAATTTTTAGTGCATACATAAAAGAACACATTGGGAATATTTTCATAAATAATTAAAAAAAATTATTTAAAAAAATACATACTGTATTACTTTTATTTTTCAGAAAAGCTAGCTTACATGTTTTTGTTTTGTTTTTATGTCTTGCCTTCTACAGGCTACTTCTCAATCACATTTTGCTAAGAAGGGTAGGGCCATAGGGGTGAAAGTTGAAAGGGAAATGGTAGACAAGAGATAAATTGGTCAGTGCAAAATCAAGGTGCCAGTAGTACGAAGATCATGACTGGGCCCCATTCCATGGAATTCGAATTTCAGTAACCAACTTCCCACCTTTGCCAATAAAAAATTAAATCACGTTTGCTGAGCTTAAAAAGTTGATATTTATAATATTTTATTTTTTAATTATTCTCGATATTGTTTTAAAATTTATATTTTTATATTTAACTTATAATTAAATAGGTATCATTTAACATTTAATATTGGTTATGGAAAATAATTATTGAAATCTTATTGCAAGTCACAACCAAAATTGTCAACACTTATTAACTAGTTTTTTTCCATGTATTGCGATTTTATATTATTTTTAATTATTCGATATTGTTGTTATATTTTTTTTCATTCAAAAGCATGCATGTTGAATGATGGTGAAAGTGCCAACAAATGAAAAATCTAACTTAAGATTTTTTCGTCAAAAGCACAAGAAAAGGCCAATCACAATTGTTCTTCCAAGTTAATCACAATTGTTCACTTACTAAAGTGTTTTAACTCAAGTCGCAAAACTTGGCCTCAAACAATTAAATTGCCTTAAACAAAACCTTGTTGCAAAGAAAGACAAAGTGAATCTAAGCATTTCAAAAGATTGTATAACACTAAAATCTATTGGAATTTCAAAGACCACTATAATTCATTAATATACATACACCAAGGTTTTCACCACAGAAACATGAACTCCCATTGAATGGAAGTAAATTTATCAATCAATTAAAAGAGACTTTTCACTACACATTAGTTAAATTTGGAAGCAAATCATGATAATAACTTAATTGAGTTCAAAGTGAAAACAAAGTAACAAACCATAAGCAACAAAGTGCCAACAAATAATCTAACTTAAGATTGGCACAAGAAAAGGCCAATCACAATTGTTCTTCCAAGTTTACCATTGACTAAAGTGTTTTAACTCAAGTCGCAAAACTTGGCCTCAAACAATTAAATTGCCTTAAACAAAACCTTGTTGCAAAGAAAGACAGTGAATCTAAGCATTTCAAAAGATTGTATAACACTAAAATCTATTGGGATTTCAAAGACCACTATAATTCATTAATATACATACACCAAGGTTTTCACCACATAAAACATGAACTCCCATTGAATGGAAGTAAATTTATCAATCAATTAAAAGAGAAATTTATCAATCAATTAAAAGAGACTTTTCACTACACATTAGTTAAATTTGGAAGCAAATCATGATAATAACTTAATTGAGTTCAAAGTGAAAACAAAGTAATAAACCATAAGCAGCAAAGTGTGCATTAGCTTACAAAATGAATAACAATAGTCAATGCTGTACCAACTACTAATTGATTTGAAATTTAAGCAATGTAAGAGAATGATTAAAAAAATAGTCCATGAGGTAGAATTAAAACATTATATTAAACCATACTGAAATAAAAATTTCTATATATACATCATTAGTTGCCCAAAATGAAGTACTACATATCCAAGTTCTACCAATTACATAAGTTGAAAATATAAAAGTGCTCATCTTTATGAGGTAAGCAGGTAGATGCTGATGTTATAGTGATTGTACTTGACTTTGGAGATCATCAAAAGAGTTCAAAAAGTTAGTATCTAGATGCTTACATTGAGCTCTACAAAAGGATGAGATTGTTAGACTTCCTTTTTGTTCTTGTCCTTGTCCTTGTTCGTATCTATCTCAGTTTTTTTCTTTGTTGGAAGAGGTGTTTCTGGGGTTTGGAATAAAGATCTTTTGGCTGGTGGTGGTGTGACAAGTTTGGAATCCATTTGTTGTGATTGTTCATCCTCAAGCATTGGTGATTTTCCTTTGTCTTTGCTTTGTTGGTTGCCGTGAGTTACGCTTGAATCACTACTAAGAATAAACAAAGAATTCATACTTGAATTCATTGCTTTTGATTTTGTTGAATTGCTTTGATGTAGAAAGTTTTTCTTCCTCTGTTGCTAAATGGATTATATCAATGATGTTTGAATCTGGATTCTAATGAAGAGAAAGTAGTTGAATTATTCAAATTGTAAATGGCAAACAAGGATTACTGAATATTGAATAAGAATGACTTATATTTACCAAGACTGAGTGATCCATCAATGTTTTTGCATTGCATAATAAGAAGCTTTCTGCTGGCTCTCCAATAGCTGTAGCGTTGATGTACCCCGTCGAATCTATCAATTGTAGGTATACTTTTGCTCTGCAGTATATTAATTCCAGAAATTGAAAATGTTAGTTATGAATGTGTAGTGTACAGTTTAAAATGTTGAGCATATAGATTGTAAAGTTCTGGATAGATATGAACCCTATTTTAATAGTTCAGGTAAGAGAAAGCGGTATTTTCATTACCTTGGTGCTGCTTTCGAATTAGGATACTTACAATACACACATTGATATATATCCCCATAGTTTGCACCTGAAACTTTGTTGCAATTGTCACAGCTCATATACCAAAATGGTTGGTTTAGGACTTTGACAAATGCCTTTCCTTTGATCCAAAAAAATCTTTGCTGATAAACAAGTAATTCTCACATAAGTTTATGGATTAAGAAAAATGACTTTAACTTTATATAATTTAATAAAGTAAATGTTTTTACCGCCTTTTGGAGACCCCGAATGTTTTTAATATCCGTGTATTTGCTTTTGTTTCGAAGAGAAATTTTTGAAGGTGTTAGTGCAAATAACACTTTTTATATAACGATATTGTTAAGTGTCTCAAAGATTTTTTTGCCCTCGTTAGGAGAGTATAATAAAATTATTGATTAAGTATCCTTTAGTGTTAAAATTGAAATTTATCTAAAAATAGATATGAATCATGTCGTTTGGAAATCAAGTTTCACAAAGTAAAATATAGAAAGATTAAAAATGCTTACTATGTTTTGAAATCTTCAACAATGTCAAATGGACCATTAATGAAGAATGAAATGCTTGCTTTTGTTGACAATGAAACTCCTATAGTGTAGATTATTATAAGTGTTAGTATTGTAGGAGTCGATATAGCTACAAAAAAAATAAAAAATTTGAAGTGTAATCGGATAGTTTCGCTACTATTGAAGGAAGACACTTTCAGATGTTTTGCAACAATGACCGGTTTTTTGCAAGATTTTCACAAATGTAATTGCACTCGTTGTCCACTTAAATCTTCCCACATTGTTAGCAAATGGTTTCCAACCTTCAATAAATAGAATGGTAATTTATCAATGATATGTATAATATGAGATAAGTATAAGAAAATGATTAATAAAAAAGTACTTTTTGTTTATAAGAATTATGTCTTGGACTTGACACTGATTTCCAGATCGTGTTTGGATCATTCTTTTAGGTCTTCAGGTCAATAACCATTCCAATGATACCGGAAGCATATAAGATTGACTCTAATAAATAATGTAAGAAAGAATGAATGTACATGTAAATAATTATTAAGCACATATACAAGTTATTAGATAGAAAATGGAACAAAAGAAATGTTTGTTAAGACTTACTTATGTCTCGTGTTTGTATCCATGTGGTTCTCTAGATCTTCATAATCAATGAAATTGTATGTAGTTAATAACAAAGGTAATCGTTGTCTTCATCAAGTTGTTGTATGCGAGTTTTTCCCGAAATTGTCCATTGTGTGTCTCCAGACCGCGATCAG